>CAEFZX010030153.1:0-34870 GCA_903066825.1 Alfaro cultratus | reverse complement strand
AGTTACACACTTCAGCTTTAAGCATAAGTAGACATACAAGTCATGGATATACAAGTCACATGTATGTTCATTTTCAGTCAAAATATTGTGAAGTGCATTGTGGTTTTATACTTTCCAAGAAATTAGGAATATTGCTGCTGCTTTTAAAAAATTAAAGTACCCCACAGAAGCAGGAGTAAGCTATATACTCTCCAGAACAGACTCTTAAAGTAATCTGCTGGGTCAGACTGAGTACAGGCGACTATACTGATACCCATTCCTGCAAGAAGGCAGTTTAGCTAAAATCTCCACTGAGAGAACAGATAAACTTAAAGTTCTCCACCCACACAGTGGAGCTGCAATTGTAACATTATTGCTTCTTTTCTCTTGGATGTATAAAGAAAACACTTAAGCAGTAGGAGGATTGTTTATTTCACAGTGCACATTTTCTATTCTTAGTCCTCCTCCTATTCATCAATTGAGCAAAGAAAAACTGGAGAGTTAGTCTGTGAAATAAATATGTTTTTAAGTGTGAATTTATTGTGAATGCAGTGCTTTGGAAGTCCGTATGCTGTCTTTTTATTTTTTTTATCTTGGATGCATCACCTCCAACACCAGTGGAATGATATGTCTGAGGCAAGATTGAAGCATCAATAATTTGGAATAATTATTTTTAATAGATATTCTATGTTAGAAATCTGATGTTTATCAAAAAGAGTTAATAGCTGAGATTATGAGATGAAAAGAAAAATGATTTACAAACATATTTAGCAGCACCCGCACTAAAGACTGCAATGTCACACTGCAAATAAGTACATCAGTTTCCTAACTAAGCTCTGGGAGACATTTTTTCTCCTCCTCCACATCTCCACAGATATAGCACATCTCTGTTTTTTCTGTAATGGGGAGTCGTTTCTCCACAATTAGTCCATTTGACAGCGAATGCATGAGATTGACTACACTAATGTAAAAATACTTGTTGTTTTTTTTAATAAAAAAGTTACAACCTGCACCTTTAATACCGAGCCTATAGTCTATAAAATCCTCTCATGCAATGTTATACTGTGACACCTTTCTAAAGTAAAACACTCAATTTATTTTAAAATCAAAGTCTTTGACTAACCTAAATCTAATCCACTGTTTTGAGGAGAGCCATCAAATCTGAAAGATTGTGAGCAGCATTAACACATAACGTATTTACATTTTAGCAGGTTTACATTTTGCTTTAAAACAAAAGTTGATTTCTTTAGTATATGTCAGTCTATGGTCTTAATTCACATGTAAGGCAGTCTGCCACATGACTAGTCTGAGTTCATCAAAAATAATTAGAAAAAGTCTACTATATTTTAAGAACATCAGTTAAATGACTGCAAATATCTGTTATTGGTGTTATTGGTGAGGCAGTATATAATTTTCTTTTTTTCCCACTGCTTTATGCACACTAGGTTTTTTTTGTTTCTTTTTTCCCAATATTTGTTTTTTTCTAGTTAAAGCTTTTATTTCTCTTGAATAGTTGGAAATCTATTGTGTCTTCATTGGCTGTAGTCAAAAGCTTTTGAATGTTGTGATAAAGTGGTCGACTTTGTGTTTATCACTTGTCCCTTATTGTTATTTCTGATTCATTTAATCTTTCTATAATTGGTCATAATGCTTCACAATTGAGGGTGTCGAGATGTTAATGCAAGCCCTTCAAAAAAAAAAAAAAAATAGAGAAGTGTCAGACGTAAGTTTAAAGTAATCTTTTAAATTTACATAGAGGAATGTTTCTACTAGAAGTAATGTTACTGTTTTAGAATGACTCAGCTAAAGTGCAGATATGAATCTGACAGAGAATTTGTGGATGAAGTTTAGAATTATGACAAGAAGACTTTTCAAACTTTCAAACTAAACATAGTGATAATACTAGAAACATGCAAAAAGCTTAACTAAAATGTAAGAAGGGTTTGAGTGCTGTAATGCTAATAAAGATTTTTCTATTGATTATTGAGAAGGGTATTAATAATATCAATCATGCTATTTTTTAAGAAAATGTTAATACAAATAAAAACAAATATTTCTCAAACCAATATGTCTTTCACATAGTTTTATCTTTTAAGAGCTGCCTAACTGGTTTGTAATAACTGAGATTATTATGCCTGACTAATAACACACTCAAAACTAACTGCATCACTGTTTACAATTTTGCTCTCCATGAAATGGTTTTGTTTTAAAGAATCTCAACTGTATTTGATCATCTAAAATTACTTTGACTGGTCAAACCTGAAACAAACTCTTCTGACATAAATTGCAGAATCTGAAGGACATTTTTAAGAGAAGCTTTCCAATGCTCTTTTGGCAAAGGGACAACTATAGAAAGAAAAAAAAAACAAACAATGAAAACTACAAATATTCAACCTTGAGTCTTTAAAATACTGTTTGTGATTTGTGAAACCTTTGTTTTATTTGCAAATTTAAAAAAAAATCTTAAAAATCAAATTTCTGATATGTTTCCTGTCTTCTAAGACTGAATGTAGTCTTACACCCATTACAACATTTTTTTCCATAAATACCTAAAAATGCACAATGACTTGGTTTCTACCTCTTTTCACTAGTCAGCTAAGCTTTAATGTGACTTGTACTTACCATCTGCAACAAAATGCTCTGGCACATGGAGAGTAACCTTGACGGTAAGAGGGCAGGAGTCCTGTGTAGCATAGACAATGGCGATGACACACGTGCTGATGGTAATCAGTGTCAGGGTGACCTTATTCAGGGGACTTTGTGAGTGGCCTAAAGGTACAGATAGAGAGAAAAACAGAAAGAAAAATTAAGGGAAATATGGTTTTAGTGGGGGCTTTTTTTAAAGATGATTTTTTTTTAATTCTGCACTTTTAACAGGTGAATAGAACATTACACAAATCTACATCCACCGTTGTGATCATTAAAAGTAGAGCTTCCAAGCTCTTTTCAACTGAAAAGGAAATTAATTTCAAGTCTGTCTTGCAATTATGACGTACATATCTGGTGCATTGCTGAGGACGCCACAGCTTCTGAACAATAGCCTAGAATTATTTCCAAGTGTGATAAATTATTTTATCGCCAGTGACAGGGTTATAGATTGGTAGTTACTGTGGCCCTTTGGCTCTGTCAGGCATCGTATTTCCAAGCTGGAGGATAGGGAATGAAATTAGCCGCTTAACCTCTCCCTGCTAATATCCATCATGGGATAGAACGTGACGGTTCAAAAACAGGTTTGATGGAATCTCACTGTGGTGGCTAGGAAATCCATATTATTGCATCTTACTGATAAATGTTGAGTTTGTATTACTCTAAAAGAATAGTTCAAAATCTGAAATGTTGATAGCTTAAGAAATTATGTTCAAACTAACAATGGTTAAAATTATGCTTGTAAGACTGTTCATTAGAAAAAAAAACTAATTCAAACTCATTGAATTAGTGATACATCAAAGAGTTCTATTAAAAAAACATTTTTTTAATATAAATGACCAATTAAATTTACAATGATGGAAACCTTGACAGAAGTCCAAACTTAGTAAAGTGCAGCGCAAGGTTAAAACTATGGAGACAAATTTAAGATTACAGAAAAAACAGCTGCCTCCATCAGAAGAGGAAGTGCAGTTAATCCTTCGGGGTCGGGGCGCTGTCAGTAAGGTTCTGAAGGGGTCCCTCAATTACCGTAAAAGCTTACTGAGTGGAGTAAAGAATGTATGCTCACAGCGGCAAACACTTCCAACGTGGGCAAAAACCAAACACGTTTATTCTCTCAAACACTCACAGTAAACCATTCGGGAATGCAAAAACTAATGTATGAAGGGTTGACAAGGAAAAAAGCTGTTTGATTTAAAATGCATTTGTCATTATTTAATGAACACTTAATTCCCACGTCGAAGTATTTTCTACAATGTATTTTATCGGTTGATTATGAAAGCTAATTAAATAATAAATATAGTCATTTATTTTACTTTGTGTGTTAAGTCAATTTAGTGTTGTGTTTGTTTTTCAATAAAAAATGTGAAGTGATAAATAGTAATAAATATTAATACATGAATAATAAACACAGCCATGTAATAAAACCTGGATTTTTAACACAATATTGTTATACAGCTTGCAATCTTGGTAAAAAAAAAAAAAGGCAATCAGCTCCCTCATGCCATATTAGAAATTAGTATTTAATTGTGCATAGTTGATCCTACTTATTTTTCACAGATTTTAATAAACAATATTACTATGTTTCTACACATTGTTCAAGTTAAACAAGAGAAAATGTGCTTGTAAAGGAAATATATGTAGCATTTGCCACAGCTAATTAGTTGCATTCACACACTTTGGCTTAACATGTTTGTCCTTGGTACGACGGCATCAACACTATAGCACAAGGACGAGCATTTTACTTGTTTAAATTCTGTGCCACGGGTTCTCCTATATGCTAAACGCCTCTGTCTGCACAGCTTCCCAGTCATGGTGTTTAGATTTTCAAAGGTGTTCAGAATGTCAATGAGAACAGACCATACTTTTATCAACTTATTACTAAGTCTTTTGGAGGATGTGTTTTTAATGGCTGACTGGCTCAATTACAAATAAATCAAGTGCAAAAATAAATGATCTATGGATAACTTATAGAAGCAGAAATTGTAGTGAAGAAATGAAGTAGTGTAACTTTAATTACCAAAAGCAGGAAAAGCTAACCTTATTACTTTCAATACGTAATTCATAAAATGAGCCAGGTTAAGAAGAAAATGTTACAGTCCCACTCCAATCAATGTGCAAAGAAACATATAAATAAATAAATAAATAAATAAATAAATAAATAAATAAATAAATAAATAAATAAATAAATAAATAAATAAATAAATCCAAGATCCATGGTCACAGATCCATGATGATCCATGATGATCTGTGACCATGGATAGCCAATCTAGTTAAGAGTTTGCTTTGCTAGTTTCTTTACGACTAAACAGCTCTATGTTTCGATTTCAGAAGCAATCTCCATATTGTTTCTGAAGTGACTACTTTAAAAAAAATACATATTTTTTTTTATCTAGTCAATAAATACCAATTTAACATTGACATCTATTTACCATTTACAAATTGTTTATTTGTATTATTAAGAAGAAATCGCTCCCTCTGTCCTTTAAATATTCTGGAGTACTTGTAAATGTAGAAAGTATAATAGTTATTTATTTACATGCTTGTTTTTCAACCAGCTTGTTAAGCAGTACCTAAGTTTGCTCTCCATCTATTTCCACTGCATGACCATTTGCAGGAGCTGCTAGTAACTCAATGCTATTTTGGACAACAGTGGCATCAGAAATGTATAATTTTTCCTTAAAGGAAAAACAATGGCAAACATACTCATGAAAATAGAAGGTTTCAGGCAAACTGTAACCAAGGAGATGAAGAGTAAAAACAGTTTATTTTCTTCATTTTTTTTACATGTTGATATTCAGAGGGACACACAAACTATGAGTTACATTTCCTCTAGGTCTTGAATATGGATATCCTCGTCCAATACAGTCTTCAGTATTACATGTCACGAAAGTTAAAAACACGTCTATGGTCCAAGTCATTTGACTTAAGTTCCATTATCACAGAAACTCCATTTACATCAGCTCATATATCTCCTGTGAGTGTCATTGGCTGTGCTATAAAATAGCACTTTACACACCGCAGGGAGTGTGCAGAACTCCTTCCTATTTCAAGCTATGCTGACAATTCCAAAAATGTCTTGGCTCATTTCTCTTTTCTGAATGCCATATATATCATTATTCCCTTTCATATCCAGACCCTTTAACATTAGAATTCATTTGTTTTTAAGCACACTTTGCCGGGTTTTTTTTCTCCAATTTTTTGCTTTTATTGCATTCTCAGCGAGTACAGACAACCCCCTTACTGTGCACAGTGAGGAGTTTAACATATGACATTCATCACAAGGTTCAGAGAAAAACATCTGTATTTTCTTTCCTTACCTTTACTGCGCCTTCGTCCTCTGTTCTGCTCTGTGTAAAACTTCATTTGATTGTCATCTTCAGGCTCAGAACTTGATTCCTCTTGGGGACCATACACACCTCCAGTCACTGCCGAAGAAAAGTTGAGAGACAAACAGGGGAAAAGAAGCTTATTAATTAGACTCAACTTGTGTGGCCATGAGAAATCATCCTAAGCTTCCTCATTCAGGTGTCATGTAGAGAAAGAACTAACACTGCATAATTACAGTGACAAAATTGCAGATTAATTGTTAAGAGTTTAGATTTTTGACTCTTTTCAAGTCCCTCCTAGTTTGATTTGGGAGCCTATTGTCTCTGGAGCTCAATTTTCTAATAACATTGTGTCTGATCTGTGGAGGATGTTCATGTGCCTGAGAGCACATTCGTGATGAGGTGACAGCAAGACAGAAGATGTGAGAAACTTTGTTTATACCAATACGCCAGCGAAGCATCAAAACACGCAGTCTTTTTTAACCAATTCTCAAAGGGGGCTGCCTCAAAGTGGTAATTGCCATTCTGAGGATTTGTAAGCTCTTAAAGTCTCTGAAAGATAACTAAATTCTCTAAAGCAGTTAAAAGCCATTCTAAAGCTTATTGAAATGAAATATAAATCAAGTTTAGGTATAATGTATTTATTTCTGGTGTGGAAAAAAAAAAACAACAGACCCTCAAATGAGATAATTAATTCTCTATTATATATGCTCCAGTCGCCCTTAAAATTCAACAGTATCATATGCAATCACATTCAGTAAATCATACATCCCAATGAGGCTTGTTTGTCTTATTAAAGGTACCTTTTGCAAAGAACCTCCTTTAAGCAGGTATTTAAGAGTTTTATTGTCTTTTATTAGTCTAATAACTCCTAAATGTTGCTTTTACTACCTGCAAACAAAAACAATATCATAATTAACAGAAATAAAGGTTTGAAAATATCTGTCTGCAATTATGAATTTTTCAAAAGTGTTGTAATTTACAATTAGACTGTATGTTATTGATAATCTCTGTCAGCCAAATTGGAAATCTAGGTAAATTAGCTCCACAAAGGGGAGAAATAAGCACTGACTCTGCTGCACAGTATAATTTATTAAATTATTGGTGTGACTGGCCATTCCTCATCGAGTCAGCAGGCTAGACAGATGATGGCAAATTGCAAAGAGACAGATGAGAAAGGAGGTGGAACCACGGAAACAAAATTAACAAATAAAACAAAAATATAATGATAGTAATTATATACTTAATACTGACAACAATAATAATAATAATAATAATAATAATAATAATAATAATAAAATATGCAAAACACGAGGAAATCAACTAGATTGCCAAACGTTTTGGCTCATCCCTCCAAAAAATTTAATGGATGTCTTCTAAACACTTCCGAAGACACATGTATGAAATGAAATCAAAGACCTAGGTATGCAGAGTGCTTCTATGGACATCAGTGAAGGAGAAAGAGTTGCCACCGGGAGTCCAGAGAATTCCAGATTTGTACTGTGAGAAAATGCCACACATGCAGTAAGTAAAAGTAATGTGCTACAGTCAAATGTCAGTGTTGTTATAGCAAAGTGGGTGTAAAAAATTACAGAGTGAGGTCAGGGGATGCATGAATTTCAGGGAAGTCACCAACTTTCTGCAGAGTGTGTGTGAGAAAGCATGCAAGTAAGTAATTTTGCAAGAATAGTGTAAATGTGCCTTCTCAATCCATAGCTATCCCACTAGCAAAGCTTGTATACTATATAAATGTCTGGATTGTCTCTGGATATTCATTTATGTGTGCATGTGTTTGTCAGCACAAAAGGGAAAAATATGTTTTCAACTTGTGCCTAAAGTGCAGATTATAAACACATTATTTTTTAAATTGTTTAAATAGTTCAAGTGAAAGTGGATTTAATTCTAAAATAATTAAACCGTCTTTTTTAGAATACTAGAAAAATTTGAAACTGGCAATTCTGAAAATAAAATGCAAACTCAGAGTCCTTTGCTATTGGAAGTTGTACATATTCAGCCAGAAAGTCTTTTGCATTTGTTGCTGAGAAACAGAGTAAAGTTGCACAAGTAATGGTGGAAAGAATATCAATGAGCAGTGGGAATGGAGAAGCAAATGAAGGGGGAAAAGCAATGAGCTATCAGTATTGACAGAAAGTTTGGAAAATTACATACAAATTTGTAATGTGCATGTAGTTTAGTGGTTTTGTTTAGTATGTGAAAGAATGATGCAAAGAATGAATATGCAGTAGGCAAGTTTTGAGCTGGAAGATGAAGAGGGGAAACTCACAGCCAGAGTCTGAGACAGACAGTGACCATTTTGATGTTTATGTGGAGAATCAATCATTCGTTTAAGAAACTAAGAAAGAACGGCTGGGGTATACAGAGTAAGATGAGATCCTGACATGCTCACAGTCAGCTTCACAAAGATCCAAGCAGAAGAATACTTATGTTGGTTTATAAATCACTAAATGGTTTAGCACCAAAATATATTGAAGAGCTTTTGTTGTATCAACAACTTTGCAGACCACTCAGATCTTCTGGTTCTTGTCTACTCTGCATTAACAAAATGAGAACAAAACATGGAGAAGCAACATTCAGTTTTTGGCTCCACTAATCTAGATTAAACTTCTAGAAAATTGCAAAAATGTGAAAAAAATATTATTTTTTTTTAAAACAGGAAAAAAACAAACATACTTACTTAAAGTAGCCACTGATTATTAACAATGACTGCAATAGGGAGTAATTTGATGTATATCTGATTATTATTATTATTATTATTCATGATGGCATTTGACCAAATTAATGTTAGATGCTTGCTTCATAATTGATTATTGGGTTGTGTTTTTATTATGTAAAACATTAGAACTACCTTGTTGCTGAAATATGCCTTACAACTAAACCTGGATTATTTGCTAGTTGGCAAACTTGGAAAAAAATAAAAATAAAAATCTGTGCTGTATCAAATACTTATTTTCCTCTCTGTGTGTGTTGATGACAAATGCCAGATGAAATATTTCTCTCTTTCACTCCATTAAATGATGTGCAATAGCTTATGAAAAATTGCCTGCATCATAGAGATTTTGGGCATGATTAAAAGTTTTATTAAGTCTGAGTAGAAAGTCTGTACTAGAAGCTAGAGTCAGTCTCTTGGTCTGGTGCACTTATACTGGATGAAAGTTGAGTAGGATTCAAGTGCTCGAGTACGGCTGTTTGGAAAGTGGAGCTCAGTCAATGTGGTGTAAAATTGGTTCTGAATTTATGCATCGTGTTAGAACATGCTCACAGAGTTGGTGGGAGCAGAAAACGAGGGAGAGGAGCAAACTCAGGGCTGGCTTCACAGGGTCAGCATACTGGATGTTCACAAAGCTGAAATAAGTGTTAAATTTTATATTTTAAACAGAACAAATTTAATTTATTTAAAACTATTTCACAAAAAAATGAAAAGAACCAACAAAGATGATGTTTACTTTCCCAGCAATAGTTGGATGCCCAATAATTCGCTGTATTTTTTTTGTCTTGGTGGTTAGACATCCATTAAAAATATCCCTTTTAGAAATGTCTCAGCATCCTTGAGCTAGGAAGTAAAATATTTAATTTAGATTTGCTTTAACCCTTGACTGTGTGCATATTAATACTGAATACAATTTAAAATACATCAAAACATCAAAGAAATGTTGGGTTTAAATATCTCAAGCCATTCAAGACCTAGATGGATTTCAGATGAAATCAAGACCTTAACAAACATTGGTTTCTGATAAAAACAATAAAAAAGTAATACATTGTGACTTCAAATGGACAAAACCTGATTCTTTATAAAAACAACAAACAAACAAAAAGAAGTGCATTGAATTGAACATACTGATTTAATCTCATATGGATCTGATTTCTGCATGTATTTTACATGTTTAAAAGGTAACATAGGAAGTAAGCCAAGTCTTCAAAGTTTTTATAGATAACAAAAGAAAGAAGAAAAGCTTTCTAGAGATATACTGCTGTGATCACACCTCATCAGTGAGTGTTTGCTCTTGTCAACCAATCCACTCGGGAAGGAGTTCAGGGGTGGTGTAAAATGGGGATTTATCATAAAAAGTACCAACTGTAACAGCTGAAACAGACACACTATCCACTGACAGGATGTGGCACTGACATTTACAAATTTACAATAACAGTCTACTCAATATGGCCATTTTTAAAATTTAGCCTACATGTTTAGGAGCCAATTAGACCTTGCTTGGACACACATAAAATGTGCTCATTTCACTCCATTGATGTCTTAATTGTGTCTTAATGTTCTTTCCTCATTATGTATATTGTGACATTCACCCATTTCTCCTGCAGCAAAACACCAACACAGCAAAATGTCGCAACTCCTTTACGTCAAGACTAATATGGTCTTCCCAGTCTTGTAGTAGTTAGAGAGGCATCTTGAATTTAACAAAGTTACCACAGTTCCACAGGTTTTGATTTGCAATGTTATAACAACGATGATAAGCATTTGTCTATCTTGCTGCAAAACAATTTTTTATTTTTTTTTATAGCAACTAGCTTTAACACATTCTTTGATGAAATCAAGAATAAATGTTCCTGTCAAGGATGTAAAGCTTGAATGTTTAAAATGAAATTTCATGTTTTGGCATAGATCTGCTCAATGCCAAAACATTTTTTGTGGACCTTATGCATTTAAAATTTTAGTTCTGGGGTTCATAATTGTTTGAACCAATAAATGTGGCACTTTCAAGCAATGTGGAAATTACGCCCGTGGGCTTAATCAGGCTTTTAACAGTGACTGATTATATTCTTGATTTCTTGGCTGATTTGTTTTGATTTCTCCCATTAGGTCAAACAAGGAAGCGGTATACTTGAGATGTGGCTTTAAAATACATCCAGAGCTGTGCCTCCGTTTAACTAAAATGTGAAGAAGCTTACAAAGCCATATCGCAATCATATAAACTTTGACAAATCACCTAAAGATGTAGTCATCTTAGTTAATGTTAACTTCTGATTTTGAAGAAAGTAATACAGTTTTAATAAAAAAAAATATAAAAGACTCTCTTGTCTTATTCTGACATTTAGGATAGACTATTTAATGTAACTGATCTAAAACAAGAAAAGAATGTGGGTTTATAATACAGATGACAGAAAGATCCTGGTACCTGAGTAGTGTACAGCTTTGATAAACACATACAAGAACCCATTTAAATCAAGGTACAAATCCCTTTGGAAATATGTTAGCCATCCTTTCACTTCCAATCTGCATTTTCTTCTTTATTACAATATTTTTCTTAACCAACTTCTTTAGTTACTTTGACTTAAAATGATAGATTTTTTTCTCTCTCAACAGTAGTATCTGTGAAACTCCATTCTATAAAAAAAGGCAAACAGCTATGCCACTAAGGCTAAACAGAAGCATGTGTACACAAGAGAATCCTATTAAAAAGACACATCTTTCTTTCTTTAAGTTTCCCAGAGATAACATAATTTCAAAAATCTTGCAAAACCATTTTGTCTGCCGTTATCTACTGTGCTGGTATTTGTTTTGTTAGAAGCTCCATAAAACATATATTTTAACTCCAAAATTGAATGCCAGTCTTCTTGTCTCACAGTACAAATACGTTATTATTTATGGTGTGGCATTTCTTTTTATTGGACAATTTGTTTAATATTTACTCTTTATCATATTACTTTAAGGTTTTTTGTATTTGCTTTTCATTATTACAGTTTTATAAAATACCAGTGAACATGCAGGGTCTACAGATTTGACAGGAACTGTACATTTCATTGATCAAAGTGAGTTCACACACTTAAAGCAGTCTTTCATGTGTCTTTCTTTAATAATGAGCTGTTCGCAGCGCATTAAGCTGTTTGAATGTGGCAAATGTTTAAAGTACAAGAAAGCGCCTGTAGAGCTAAACTGTAATTATCTGTCACATCAGTTTAATAAGTGTTATGTATACTTTGTATTCAAGTGTATGTACTGTTTTTGTAAACTAAGCCACAATAGCTTAATAGTAGCTAATCCATTTATCATTCAGCTGCCATCTTGCCTGATCAAGCAGCAGTGCAGATGCCTCTTGAATCGGATTGTGAGTTGCCAGGTTGCAGAGACAGATGGGTTGAAATTACAAAATAAAAATTTTTTAAAAAAGTGTTGATTGTGTGTCCAGACTACATTTAAAAGTGGATCCTACACAGTAGCATGTCGGAAAAACACAAAACTTTAGGACATTGGAGTGACACATAATGAAAAGTTTGTAGGTCATGTAAAAAGGAACAAAAAGGAATAAATAATAATATGCCTGGGCATCTGCTGGCTTATTCTTCACATATGCGGATGGGGCCATATGAACCTTTCAAGTGAATGACCCAGTTGGTCAACATTTACATAACCATGGTTACCTGCCTAACTGGTCTATTACCATAAAAGACCTAACTGAAAAGTAAAGCAGCAGACACTGAATCTAGCAGTGAGACCACACACATGCACAGTTTATGAAAGAACAGAAAGTCCACAGGAGATAAAAGGATGTTCTCCTTTGTAACATTCCCTGTAGTGAGAATAATTAGCTAGATGATGGGCTAAGGAAAAGCAAAAGGGTGAGGTGATGAGTTCAGTCTGCATAGCAAAAGCTAATAATTTTCTGCGTAGGAAGATGGTTAAACACATTGTGGTAGTACAATGACATACTGTAGTCTGTCTCTCACTCACTCACTACTTCTAGCTCATGTAATTAACCTTACCCATTTAAAGTGTTGCCTATTTATTACAGCTTTATGACAAGCCTTTAGTTCTAAGTTTGTGCCTTACTTGTATGAGTTAGCAAGTCTTTCTACTCAGTTTAATCTGATTATTCTGACGACATGTGTAAATGCATGCATGTATACATTTATGGTGCATGCATAATTGCAGGCCAGAAATTTTCCACATCAAAACCTTACAATTGGAATTTCATTTTTACAATGACTGTACATAAAGGTCCAGTTTGTTACTTTAGAGAAACAGCTTAAAATAATTAAATCATTTCTGAACTTAGCTTTCATCAGATTTATTCATATCTCCATTCATGAACAAGATTATGTTGCCTAAACTAAAGACTTTAGGATGTACAAATCAAATCAATAGCACTATTTCTGAGATGTTCAAGCTGAAGTGTATACATTTGCAATTCTTCAGCAAACATGACTCCAGTTTCAGGGTAATAGCTCTATATGGTGATGACTTATTGAATAAACTTTGGGGTAGTGTGATCAAAATTGGCTCAGACATGGAATTATCCCTCACATATTGCATCAGCAGAGTCCACTGATAATACTGATTCAGTTTTGGGTCAGCTGGTGCAGTGAAATAAGTATACCTTCCCCAAGAAGGAAAAGGAAATGTAAAGATTCAGGGGAAGTCACAAATTACAACAAGGAAAGAATTGTGTCTCCAGGGAAAGCCATTTGAAATAATAGCAAAAACATAAACTTAATCATCTGTGTGTAACCTAAGGGTGAAGTGCAGTTTATGCTTTGACCATCTTTGATTTATGACCATGTCATGAAGTCTCTTGTTTGCAGATTTTATAGTTTTTATTACTGGAACTAAAATCTTTAAGTGCTAAAGCAGGAGAAGCTTGAAGAGAGAGAGGGCTTCTGGAGATTCATACTTTTTACTGTGAGTTATAGATTATATATTTTAATTAATTGCAGACAGTTTGTAAAAATGGCACCAAAGTGTCATGACATTACATTTAAACTGAACAGTATTAACTGTAAGTAGATTAAATGAGCATGTGTTCTGCTAGTTGGGAAGACTTGGTATTTCAAGTTGATTATGTTTATATGTTGCACACAACGTTTTTTTTCGGCTTCATCAACACAGTTACAGAGTCTTGCAAAAGTGTTCCTACGAATTGAACTTTACCTAACTTCACAGTACAACCACCAAATGTACTGTGCTTTCTTGCTCACTCCAGATTATTTCAGTCTGATCCCTACATGACTTGATGAATAGTAAAGATTCGTTTTAACTGTGGCAAGTGAGGTCTGCTGTGTATATGATATTATGGTTTTTTTTTGTGACCTCTGACGAATCAGCAATGGGCTCTTGGAGTACTCCACATTTTCTCCATTAGTGAATATTTGGCTCTTAATGTGGTTCATTCAAATCCCAGAGCCTAAGAAATGGCTTTGTAACCCTTTCCAGACTGTTAGTGTCAGAATAAAGGAAACTCAAAACAAATGCATGTCCCACTTCTCACATGTTTTTTTGTATAAAACGTCAAACATTTCACTTTGTGTTGGTCTACAGCAAATCCCTAAAAATACATTAAAGTCTGCGGTTGTAATGTGACATAATGTAAAATAGTGCTTGGGTGTTTTTTTCTTCTTTTTTGGTATGGCACATAAGAACAAAGGGAATGGAAAAGATCACCCTATTCAGAAACAGACAACCAGATACAAGCTTGGGTCATGGCTTAAAATAGGTGGTATAATTTGTATATGTCAGTTGACTTTTGCTATGCCTTAACTTTACTGAGCAGGACACATTGGCTTAATTTACAAAGGAAACAAAAGGGTTGGAAATTGTAATTTCTTGTGCATAAGGCGCAGTATGAAGGAGTGACTGAAAAGTCAAAAAGACGTATTTTTACTGGCAAAATAAAAAATAAAAAAATAAATAAAAATGCTTTTTAACAGTTAGATTTTAGTACTTGTATCACTGTTGACAGGTGCACAAGTCTTGCTGGGATCAAGGTTAATGTAAAGAGTTGCCTGTATTCCTTGTAGGTTTGATGTAAACCAGTCAGATTGACATGAGTAATAGAGCTTTGAAATTGCAAACAGGCACAAACACAGCCTTCTGGAGTCAGAATCACGTAGGTAGGCCTGAGGCACTCCATGCTACATCAGCCAAAGAGATTCAGAACTGCAAATCATAAAATCAGAGAGACAAAAAGGTAAACTCAGGTAGTTTTTTTATTTTTTTATTTTTTATTTTTGCAGGTCAGTTGGTCTCCTTTTAAAAAGCAATCAAGTTTATTTGTGCAGCATATTTCAGCAACAATGCCCATCATGCAGTCACCAACTGTGAAACCAGTAACAGACATTACACTTTGTCAAGTGCCATCATTGAGCTCATCAAGACATATTAAATATGTTCCATCTCAATGTGTCAATGTTTATGTAAAATAGTAAATGGCCTGTACTTGTTAAGAGCTTTATAAAGTCCATAGCAACCCATTCACACATTCATACACACATTCACACACTGATGGTGTCAAGCTACTCCACAGCCAGTCTGGGGAAGTCTGTCAGAGGGGAGGCTGCCATGCACCGGTGCCAGCAGGCCGTCTGACCAACAGCAGGCAAGGCGGGTGAAGTGTCTTGCTCAAGGACCCGACAGCAGAGAGCAACACAACGACAAAGCAGGCAGAACGGAAACCGACAATCCACCGACAGAGGAACGAACTCCTACCACCGTTGCCAACAACATCCTTTTTTCATGTGTCAAAACCACCTCTACCAGGTGAGTTTTCAGCCTTGATCAAAAGGAACTCAGCGTTTCAGCTGTTTTTTTTCAGTTTTCAGGAAGTTTGATCCAGATTTGTGGGGCACAGAAGCTGAATTCTGCTTCTCCATGTTCGGTTCTGGTGACGCAGAGTAGGTTAAAACTAGAAGACCTGAGTGGTCTGGAGGATTGATACACGCAGATAACACTCTGGTGTGGCTCTTCTTGCCTCTGCTTCTTTCACTCATTACTTCCCTATACCCCAGTCTACTTCAGCTCTGCTTCTTTATGTTAGAAAAAAAAAAT
The DNA here is from genome assembly GCA_903066825.1 of Alfaro cultratus. Taxonomy (NCBI): domain Eukaryota; kingdom Metazoa; phylum Chordata; class Actinopteri; order Cyprinodontiformes; family Poeciliidae; genus Alfaro; species Alfaro cultratus. The sequence continues at coordinate 19,123 of CAEFZX010030153.1, read as the reverse complement.
CAATACTGTTTTACCCTACAGTTGGACTTTAAGCATTCAGCAAACGAAAGCACACACACAAACAAACATCCACACACAATTCCATTTCATACAAAATGAAACCTTGGCATGATGAATATTATTATAGAGAGTGATGCAGTATAAGTGCTGTTGACACATTTTACAACAAAAATTTATGAGCAGCTACCAGTTTAAAGGGAGATAAAAGATTTGGAAAGGTGTGAGGTTTAACAAGCCACCACTTGCCTCATGTACTTCAGTGGGCTGAGTATTTGTTGGCTGCACTCATTTCAATGTATTTTTTATTGCATCTCACTGGAATCAAGAGTCTATCTGGCTATTTGGAGCTAATAAGCAAATAGAAAAGTGTGTGGAACCCACTCAGGGATTTTAGCTAGGTGTTTGATGAAAAGGCGTGCTAGGTTGTCATTTCAGATGCAAGAAGTTGTCACCCCCTTGACAGTGAGCTTGTGCAGAAAAAACTAATATATACGCTGTTAATTGTAAAAAATTATAAAAAGAAATGAAAGAAAATGCATGAATAAACATTGGTTAGCCTTTAAAACTCAGCTGAATATAAAATCTACATATATAAATTTGTTGCATTAGGGTAATTACAATAAACTGGTTTGAGCTCATTTCTTCATGTCTAAATTGTGTAGGTAATTACATGGTTTAGACTGGTGGGACAGAAAAACTGAAAATGCAGATAATTGTGACAGGATGACTACCCTGACTTGCTTGTCTTTCAGATCGTATGTAGATCCTCTATTAAACATTGACATTAGTAAATTTGGTCATTTGTACAGTAACAAATGAGCAAATGTTTTATCTTTTAGACATTTTTATGTGCACATAAAATGTTATGGTTGCAATGAACAAATAGCAATTGGGTTAAATTTTAAACATGTGCACCTTGTATCAGTCTTAGATTGTTACATTAATAAAAAAAAATAAACAAAAATCTTTTGGTACAAGATTGTTGAAACTTTTAATTGATGTAGTGCTAGTGAAATCTATTCCACTGATTACTGATTCAAATGGTTTTCACCATGCAATATTTTGTGTAAATTTTATGAAAAAGCAAAAACCTTGTACAATCCACGATTATCTTTTGTAAGATGCAGGTTTCAAATAAACAGGAATATTTTTGGTTGAATGAAAACTTTAAGACTAAATCTGTGGGTATGGTTAATTCTGGGCAAGCTGTATGCATTGTGCATAAATATGTGTATACATTTTGCTTAAAATCCACCCTGTTTACAATGCAGCATGAAAGTGGATTTTGTATATTGACAAATTTACCTAATAATTAATCATGGAAGCAGCATTCAGCTTTTAGGCACCACAAATTTGATTACAATCCCATGGACTAATTTCCTGTTAGTCCATAACTGTAACTACTGTGACCATAGTAGCATCCTGCTGCTATAGTTATAGTAGCATGAAGGCTATGTGGTTTTGGATGGATAGAAGAATTTGAAGTATCCACCACCACTAATTTTCAGTGAAGTACTTTAAGCAAAGATCAAAATATCTGCATACTCAAATCACTAACTCATTGATTCAAAAGGTTCAGAAGCTCTTTTGATCATAGAGAACAGAATTAGATCAATAGTATGACCTGCTATACATCTGGCTATGTTGCACGCAGTGACTCATTTAAACTGTGTGCAGTCACCCCATCCACACATGCACAACAGGTCAGTTCAATTTCATCGTAATGACCTTTGTTACGCAAAGGAGCACTTCAGCGGCTCCTTTCAAACCTCCTCTCAGTCAGGATAGAGAGCCATGACTAGTGCACCGTTGTAAATCTTTCCAGCCTTCTGCAAATACACCAATAAATATTGTTCCATAACTGTTCATTAGCTGTGTAAAAACTGCAAAGCTCTCCAGTGAATTTCAACCACACATCTTTTGAACACAATTTTGAGCAAGAACATTTCCTTATACACAAAGGTAATGAGTGTTTCTTTAAGGAATAGTTGTAATTCTTGTGAACAATGAGTGCAAATGGACAATTTCTTTCCCTCCTTCACATTTTCAATTTCTCTCTCTGTCTAACTCAAAGCACAAAACTAAAAGTGGTTTTAAATTTGTTATTATAAAAGTCAATAAGTGATGAAGACCACAGTTAAAATAAATTTCAAATCAGTTGTCAATAAGTATTATGTTTACATACATTCAGAGTTTAATTTCATGCTTCATGAACTGCTCTGCTGAAGAAAAAAAAGGGAGAGAAACACAGCCGTACACAGACACACTAGCTCCAAATTATCTCTGCTGGTTCCAAAATGTAATATAGCTGGATGCTACGCACATTTGCACATATAAAGAAGAGCTTTGGTGACCATATGCAAGGACAGTAGAGATGGGCAGCTTGGACAAAAATAGACAACTTGTTGAAATTATCAGATGAATGCTGGTTAAACATCAATCCCTGTCGTCACCCCCCTTTTTGGCGTTATCTGTGCAGAGCACACCACTAGGAAAGCATTAAGATTCATCAAGACTGACTATGTTCAAACATGTTTCAACATACGATAGATCAGATTTTTTTTACAGTAATCTATAAGCATACTCCAGTGGGGTGAGCATGATTCAGTTCTACTCAGAAGCTCAAAAAGGCAATACACCAATTGCTGCTGACACGCTTATGGGTGTGTGAATGAGAGAAAAAAGGACTGCATAGTAGATCAAAGTGTTTGAGCTGAAAATTTGAAAATATGTAGTAAAACCATTTGTGCAACAAAGCTACAGAAGATATGTGTGTGACACTGAGAGAATAACCATAGCATACAGAGAAATTAGCTTGATGGGATTATAGCACCTGCCATAATCAAACGCTCCGCTGGCAGTTTTCCAATATACTAAGTCATAAATTATAATCAGGACCTAGGGTTGAGATGTATGTTTTTAATTAAGTTACTCAACATAAATACAACTTCTTCCCCTGAAGTTAATTTAATGTGTATTTTATGCAAGGAATGTCACAATCTGTTTACAAATACCAGTTAAAAAAAAACACAATTTTGGGTAATCAGAATTATGAAGTAGCTGACTCAATACAAGATCTCTGTTTTCACTCTACAGTCTATGGCTTCATGCCAGCTGCACCTAAGCATGAGTGTTGGACTTTTATCAAAATAGTGTAACTAGTCTATGATTTGAAACTACTTTCAGTGCCTTCATCAAGGATATGTCTCCCTTCCTCCCCCCTTCAACACAGTGCTGTCTGTGCTGGATAACAACAACAAAAAAAGTTTGTCAATGCTTGTAGGGTATGTTATCTATGGCAAATGCTTTCGGCTTCACTACAGATATTTAGTGTTTGAAGATTTGCCCAATGTTGCTGTTTAGCCTTGCAGAACATAGAACAAACTCATCATTAAATAAGTGCTGTGCTTCATACCCAGCAGTTTCTTAGACCTCAATAAGTGCTGTGCTTCATACCCAGCAGTTTCTTAGACCTCATACTACAAAACCAATATTTTAAGCAAGCAATCGAAGAGACATAGATGAACATTCAACAAAGAGAGCTTCCACTTTGTTTCAATAGAATACACCCAGTGTCAAACCAGTGGCTGTACATGTAGAATTCCTCTAATCGAGCATCTTCACAAAAATTGTGGCTAACAACAGCAAGATAGGAGGTCATATTGAGCAAATCAAACATCTTTAGAACTATTGACAGAGTCAATACTGAGTCGTTGTTTTGAACGACACAAGAAAGTCTCAGCTCTGTCCAATCAAGTCTTGAGTCAAGTCCTGTGTAAAGACATAAATTCCAAGAAAAGTACAAAGTCAAGACTTGGAAAGTTGAGAGTCAAATCAAATAGGTTAAAAAAATGAGGAATCATGTAAATATATTTTTTTCATTTTTTAGATTAAACACTGTAATTATGATTTTGATTGCTCCCTGATCAAGGAGACCTACTCCTGCCTTACTACAGTTTCCACAGAAATTAAAAAAAATAAAAAATAAAAAATAAACTCTTCCAGCTTGGCAGTACATCATATGAATGGCGTGTTGTGAAGAAACGCCTGAGGGCTGCAGACCAACAAGTGTAATCACTGTGTTTGGTCTGCACCAAAGACTGAATACGACTGAAAGTGAAACCGAGCTCTGCAACACAAATCCTCTTGCTGTCTCTCATTCTCCCTTCCACACCCACAAGCACATAAGACACCAAAAGCTAATACTTTCATGTGTCACTTCAAAACATTAATTAAGGATAAATCCCAGATATTAACCATAAGGTTATCGTTGTTGAAATAAGACAAAGTGCTTGTTGCAAAACATCAAACACCAGCACTTCACCACGCTAGCAAGCTGAAAGACATGAACAGTGGAGATTAGAATGCACAGAAGTGTATGCAAATAAGGTAGGATGTTTTAAGGACAAACTTGTTATTTGCATTGCTTCATTGTATTCATATTACTTTACCCACGGGTTTCTAGGATCAATTTTAGATGTGGGAATTTTAGATTGCAATTGTAAAGACAACATAAAACTAGCAAATCTCATTAACTGAATAAATGCTTGATTTGATGTTGCTGAATATGACAGCAACTGTAGAACCTATAAAGTATGCAATTAAAACAATATCTCTCCTTAAAAACAGTACATACCATATCAAGCAGGAAATAAATTATTCATTTAGTTGTTTAGGTCGTTCACTGACTTTTCTAAACTAACCTTTCTACAACCCGTGCTTTATTAAATGACAGGCAATACTGCAAACGTAGAACACAAATTAATGTATCAACTGGAAAAATAAATATTCAGCTAACCATTATTGAACATAAGTTGGTTTACATAAATGGTAACTTTAATGGTAAATGTAATTTTGGTCATCATAATTTCAATGAAATCCTAATAAAGTTTCTATGATAATAAAGATATGCAGAATATTGTTATTGTCATCAACATTATTATTCTTATTGATAGTAGTCAAAGTAGAAGTAGTAAATACATATTTTCCATAAAAAGAAATGCAAGCTGGTGTACTGTGAATTTTTTAACTGCATGATAATGATATTTATGCATGAGTCAACATTTCAAGAGTCCAGGTATATGATGCAGCTAAAAACTAGGACAATATGCTGAATAGGGAATAAGGAATGTTGCTACAGTGCATATCTCTATATGTAGGTATGGGGACACTATGAACAGATGTACTGTTTTGCTAATGGCCCAGAACAGCTTTGCCAGGTTGAATCTTACTGAAAACTCACTGATAGTTTTTGTGATAAATATGACAATAATTTTGACAATTACATTTTTTTATTTTTTATTTTATCAGACACTGAACAAATGTCTTTCCGACTTTTATTAATACAATAAAAATGTTTTGCTCTTTTTGGTGTTCTGCATAGATTTGTGGACAATGTTGGGCACAGTCAGCACTCTCATTCAGTGATTGGCCATTAGCTGTTTTTTTTTTTCTCTCCACCCCAAGAAAGAAACTTTTTTTGGAAAATTGCTGTGTGGTGTTGGATGTCGACACCCCATGCATCATATTCCAACATTAACTACTGTTTTCCCTCCCACACAGACACTGAAGACAATGCGGTTTCCTCTTGTGCAGACAAGCCAGCCGCTACTGTTGTCAATACTGGTCTGTTATCTCCTAGACTGCATTGTCACACACCATCAGAATGTTACCAAATAAAAACTGTGCAGATTGTGGTATTAAGTAAAATTGTGAAATTGTGTGCTTGTTTTTTTTTGTTTGTTTGTTTTTCCTGAGTAGGTCAGAATGGCAAAGGTAATAGGAACAACAAACAGTTTTAAAAAAAAAGGGAAAAAAAACAAACTCAAGAAATCATGACTCTTTTGGATGCAAAAGTCACTCATAAAAAAAGTTAACCCATGTTGTGTGTCACTCACAAAAAGTAAATACTACCATAGAGTGGGAGGAGGAGCCACAGCAGGAATTCCTGTGAGCATTCTTCCTCTTTGCCCGCAGTTCTCCACAAGCTACACTGGTGAGGATGTCTTGAATAAAACATTGTATCTTTGAAGACACTTTTTTATCCAAAGTAAAAGACTTCACCAGGCAGATATTCAAAAAAAATAATTGAAAGAGACTGAGGCCTGTTTGCGCATTAATTCCTGATAATCAATGTTGTTGCATAACACAAAGTTATGTTAATGAGAAAATAATGTGAATCTGTGAAAGTAACTTCCATCACCCAGTCCACATACCTTTTACAGCTTCTTGTAAAATGCATCAATGATGTATTAGATTATGGAGTACAGATCTAAGTTACATCAAAGGTTTTTCCACCAAACTGGTTATAGCATCTACTAGGTTTAGTACGTGATCAGATACTGATAAAATGGTAATAAGAGCAGACAGTTTCTCTGTTTATCCACTCTGTGGGTTAATGTTGGTCTACAAATTTTAAAAGCAGGTCTATGAACTGCATTGAGCTGCTTTGCAAGTTGCAATAACAGCTGAAATGAAAAATATCTCTGGTCCCTTTGTCCCGAAAAAAAGTCGAGTCACTTCATTTCTGTGAACATTGTTTTTCCTTTTGTGCAGAGCTGACCTTTGGGGTCCGACCAGTTAAATTGCCTTTAACCCCAGTCCAACTAAATGTTTATGAATTTTTGTAGCATGGGTCAACTCTCGGGAACTTTTGTACAGTTTTAAATTATAAACTCACAAAGAACATATTTCACCACTGACCTTGAAAAGCATGTCTTAGTCATGTCCTTCACAGTTTTGAGGGTGTGGGAATTAATGGCAGCGTCTCTTTTGCTTAGTAATTTGACACTTGATACACTTAAGTAATGCCCAATCAAATTCCCAATGTCAATTAACAACAACACAAATTGAAATTTTTTGTATTATAATGGAATTGCTCTGAATCGCTATGTGATTGGGGAAAATGTAGAAGCAAGTATGTAAGACTTGTGTTATTCTTCTATTGCACACTTAAAGTAAAAGAATGGTTATTCTGTCAAGGGTGGGTAAACTCTGCAAGGTTAATGTCTCCTTATAATACAAATTTCATCTGTGGTCATAATGGCACGACCAATGACACAGACTGTATTTTTCCAGCATATGTGACTGACATTATCATTGCAGGTAATGAGTTGTAGTCAGTGCTAATGTTGCTCATCAGATCTTAAAACTGAAATGAGATGTCAGTTGTTTGTTTTTTTTTTTTTTTCTAAATAAATAATAAAGGTTTTGTAGCCATGAATATTTAAAAGTACCATGCAGAGCAACCATTATATAACATTTCTAACATTTATATAACATTTCAGACAGTAAATACAAAATGCAGTTTACAAACAGGTTCCTTTTTTTACCATAAGAAAGTCAAATAATGTTGACCCTGTATGAAAAAAGTTATTGATCCAGTTGATTTATATTGTCTTTTATCTAATCTAAATTTGGTTGTTCTAGTGGCTCTTTTTCCCATTTTTTGACAGGAAAGGGGGTATGAAGAAGAGGGAACGACATGCGACAAAGGTACCGAGTTTGGGAGGAACAAATGCAATGGGGTCTACAGTCTCTGCTCCACCCACTACACCATGCGACACCTCTCATCCCTCATTGTTGAATAAGAGTTATAGGAAAGCTGTGATTAATTCCACTTTATCTACTCTAAAAAAAAGTCTAAATCAATATCTTAAAAATTGCTGACTTCGATTGGCTCAGTTTGGGTTGGTGTTCTTGATGAACTAATAAGGTAAAGGCAGGGCAAAAACTGCATTAATGGGAGATTTTCTAGGTAAGAATGAAAGCAGTTAAAAAAAACCAAAAAACAAATTGTAGTCTTTGGGTAAAACATGTTTGATGACTTGAAACATCTATATGTGAAAAAAAGGAAAAGGATGAGAATGTCACATAGGGAAATACATTTTCAACAACTTCAGTCCAAGCATCAAACATGTGGAGGTCAGTACTTCTCAGTAAATAAATACATTGTGGTGTCTGTCCATAGAATTAAGTTAATATTTGCACATATTGCCTACAATATTATTTAAAGACAGTTTTCTCAGTACCAAGTGGGAGTCTGAAAGTTACCTGACCTTGACATTTATTGAGATAGCATGATGGATTTTAGCTTAACATTCTTGAAGCAATTTCATTTTGAATACATGTATTTAAAAAGAAGTACTGTAACTAGGTGGTGCAATAATAACAACTGAATTAGTGCATATGTATATTTTGGGGTTGGTACATTGATCCAACATGAAAATCTCTTACTATAATCACCCTTCCCAATTACTTATTATTTAAATAATATTAGCTTAATAATCTTTGAAAGTAGCTTACTGGTTACATGGTGTCTACATGTTTTTTCCCCATACACAACCCAACACCTACATGCTTTCTAAAGAGGCTGAGAACATCTACAAATAACTACGAACAGTTCTGTTTTCTGTTGAAAGTTCCAGTACGTAACTTTCATGAACAATTTTGTTTTACATATTTGTTGAAACTGTCATTATGTTTTGACAGTATAACATGAGAGAGAATCTATGGGGGAGAAAAAAATCAACAAATAATTGTAGTTTAATTCCAATGTACAAGTATTCTGGTGTTCAATGAGTTTTAAAAGCATTAAAATCTAAAGTCAAACATATAAACTTACGCAAAATAGATTCTCCAATGTCTATATTTTTATGCAAAGACAAAGCCTTTAATGAGTTTTTGAACAACTAATTATTTCCCAAAACACAAGATTTATGCAAGACATGAAAAACGTTTTGCCACATTGGATTATATGAGTCTCTTCAATGACAAAAAAAACAAAAAACACATGTATATATGTTTTAGTGAAACAAGAACTATAATAAACATTTTAAGCACAGTAAGCAGTAATAATTGTATTTTTGGTTATGTACATTTGAATATATTATTAATTCCTTTTAAAGCCTTGTTTTAATGTAGTAACACTTCATCAGTTCTCACAAAATGAGTCTATTAGTATTGGACTGGTGACAAGCAGACTGCCTATAATTGTGTTTTTTTTTTAAATTTTTGTCTTACCTCTGGTGCGGCTGGAGAGCCTCCGCCGGCCTGTTGATGAGCTGTGCACGGTATGCTGGTAATGGGACATGTTGGTTGGTGTGTTGGGAACACGAAAGTTGTCCTGGAACCTCTGCATCAAATCCTCTATTGAGTCAGTGTTTGCTTCGATAGCTATAAAAAGAAGATGGTTGTCATGTCAAAACTGTAAGGTTTTTTTCTTCTTTTTTTTTCAAACACTTTGTAAAGAGTGACACTCTCTCAAGACGATTTAAAAATCGTCTTGAGAGAGACGATACAGAGATACAAACAGCATTTTTCCAAAAGTGCTTGTTTCTATCGCTTTCTTCTTTTTAGGAGGGTTAAGAGATTAGACCATGAAATGCACTAAGACCCACAAGGCTGTCTCATTTAGACAGTAGGAAAAAAACAGAGCTGTTTTCTTTCTTCTATTTTTTCCAGCTTTTAAATGATACCATCAATTCAATATTGCCTCATCTCTACAGGGATCCTGCCAGCGCTTCCCTTGATTGTTCAGTCTCACTTCTCCTGATGAATGACTCCAAAACAACAAGCTGGAGGGAAAGAAAAGGGGCTGGGAGAGGGTTTTGGTTTGCCTTGTTCAATAAAGGATAACACAAATGGAAATAAGGGAGATTCTACACATTTTAGTCAATTTGTGGTAGTAAAAAAGTTGAGCATACCGTTAGAATGTTGTCCCTTCTTTGTGTTTGACACACACATGCACACTCCTATAAGCACGGATCACATTTGAAAGCAGTGTGTATCAGAAGTGGAAAATTTAACAACTAGATGAAAAACATCCTTAAACTTCCTCCAGCGAAGCCATCTCTGAACGATGGGGCCATTCATCACCCAAAACACCAGTAGCCCCAACCTATCATCATGATCTTTTGATCTGTCAGTCTGGCTCAGAGGTGTAGTCTGTCCATGAATAATGGTGAAATATTGCACCCAGTCAAGAATCATCATGCATGCCAATGAGCTTCCAGGAAGAGGAGATGAAGACACAGGTGAAAACAATACAATTGCTCACACAGGTCTTGATGGGGAAGCAACAACAAAGCCATTGCAGTTTGAACATTATGATGCACATTTGTTCAGATTAATGTGCAATTAAGCTCAGCTTCATCTGCTTTGTTTTTCATGGAGTAATTTTGGTCACGGCGTAATGCAGTGATTTTTTTTTTCTTGTAAATTACCACTTCAATATGAAGAAATGGAAGTCTGAACTGCCCATGAATGTATTTTTGAACTTTGCTAAAATCTTCTGTGATTAGTTTTACCCTTCTAAATGAAAATTATTTTTTTTTAAATGACATTAACTCTTATTGATCTACAAAAATTTGCAAGATAAACATTGATGAACAATGGTCTGGCAAAAATTGTATGAGAAAAATTTATTTCAGCTCAGTATCTACAAAAAATTATAGCAATTAATAACATTTAATTTAAGGATTTTTTTTAAAAGATTGCTTTAGGCAGGGTTTCCCCTTAAACAAAATATTTGAAAACTGTATTCATATTCACTCAAGTTACCTTTATCTCATAGTAAAATTAGTATGATGATCTGGGACATTTCACAGTGACAAAAAAAGGAAAAGCAGATGAAATCTGTAATGGCCAATACTTTCCCAAAGTGCCATATATCTGCTGAACAGAGAATGTGTTATGTCTGAATATCACTTACACAAGTCCACCATTTACTGATAAAGTAAAAAAACAATCAAACTTAAAGTTAAAAAATGCAGTAAAGTAGCATTTCTGTGGTAAACCTGTCATTGCTTTCACATGAACTTTCACCGTTCATGTTGCTCATTTTTCCATTTAGGCATTTCTTTAATCTAAAGTTGATTACTGTAGCCAACGGACAGAGGCAGAATGCAAGACGCATGTTGAGTGGCGCAGAGCAACTGACCCTCATGGTCTATTGAGCAAGCAATTTTGGTCTCCACTCTGTGAAATGCACAACAGTGCAAATTGATTTTTATTGCACTATTGACAAAAGAAGCTTTTTTTCCTTGTAACTTAGTTTTAAGAGCGTGGCTCATGGCTAATGAATTTCTTGTAAATAAATACAGCAGCATCAGGAAAAGATTTTAATTGTTAAAATGTAGACATGGGACAACTTAAAGAAAAAAAATGTTGGACACAGACTTTGTTTGCCAAAGTGTTCAAAATAAAGATTTTAAGATTGATCAAAAGTTATCTAGACTGTGGATGATATTGTCTATGCTATTTGGTAGCAGTCATTTAATTTTGACACAGGTTTAACTGTTATAGGTTATTAGGAATATTTCTTTAGTTGTGCCTTTTCTGCCTGGTCCAGGTTTTAGTTGTGTCCATAAGTTATTGTGTATAATACCAGTGATCGACATAGACTAACTTAATTGTCTTTTAGTATCTACTTCAATTTACTGTGTTTGATAGAATTCAGCATTTTTTTCTAAATAGTTCATCTGTAATTCTGTCAACCTCACATGGCCTTGTGTGCCTTTGTACTCTTATCTTTTGTATGTCTTGTATCATCTTGCAGCTAGAAGAAAAATTAAAAAAAACATTTCCAGCAGAGCCATCACACTGGAATACCGTTTCAATTTCTGGTACAAAAGAAGACAAAGAAAATCTGACTGGAAACGACATTGTTTATAAGGTTCACCACAGGGTTTGATGCTGAGACAGATAATGTATTGGCGCTTATGCTTCTAGCAATGCTGATTTAAACTGAAGTGCATGCCTTGAGGGAGTAGCATCTTCCTGCTTGCCCCAATAAAGAAGCTATTTAAGCCATTTACAGGGATATAAAAAAGTAAGGCCATGATGAGTTCTAATAAAACCTTGGGATTAGCCATGTTGTGCAACAGTGACATCTAAGAAGTTTATATACCTTGCAGACATAATGATATTGCTGTAAACAAAACTTAAATAAAACAGTTTGAGCCAAGTAAGACAAAACAATTAAGCGGTGACAGAAAAAAAAGCAGACAGATTTAACACAGAGCTTTTTAGTGCAATGAGTTACTTAAAATTGAATTATAAAAGTGCATTTTGCTAAAAGACTGTTGAATGGAATTAAAAGCAAAGGAAAACAATTGTCTTCAATGGTCTATGCGATGGAAAGTACCGTATTTTCCGGACTATAAGTCGCACCAGACATAAAATGCATAATAAAGAAGGAAAATACATATATAAGTCAAACTGGAGTATAAGTCGCATTTTTGAGGGAAATTTATTTGATAAAATCCAACATCAAGAACAGACATGTCATCTTGAAAGGCAATTTAAAATAAAAATAGAATAGAGGCAACAACAGGCTGAATAATTGTACGGTATGCTAACGTTACATGGCACATAAACAACGAACAGAGAACGTGCCTGGTATGTTAACATAACATATTAAGAGTTATTCAGATACATATAGCATAAATAACATGCTAACAAGTTTACCAAAACATCCGTGTCACTCCAAATCACTAAACACAATAAAATTTTCATCCTTGGTGTCGCTTGTAAACAACTCCGCTAAGTCCGGATGTAGCTTCTACCACACACATTAACAACACAGGCCTAGAGCGCCCTCTTGCGGATTAGTGTGAAAATAACATGTGATATGATACAATAATGTGTTAATAATTTCATACATACAGTAAGTCGCTCCGGAGTATAAGTCGCACCCCCAGCCAAACTATGAAGAAAACGGCGTCTGGAAGATTCACAAACTTGCTTCCACTCAATACACATATCTTGACTCTCATTAAAGAAAGACAAACTCAAATAACACAGAAAATCGGTGAATTGTGGTAGCATATTGTCCTGGTACACCATTTATCTCTGCCACAAGAAAAACAAAGATATTGTTTTTTGGTATTTTTCCCCTCAAGACTCTTCTCATTTTGAGTTCAATGTCAGTTGAAGCTCTGGTGCCGTTTTTGTCTTCTTTTCCTCTCCCTTATCTACCTTTTGCCTGTTATCAGTGGTTTGCGCATGTAAACACTGTCTCATGAGCGACGTATGTCAACAGCATCCTGCCTCAGTCAACTTGTTCCAGGTGGCCTCATAATGCCCACTGTGGGAAGATAACGCTATTCTGTTTTCTGCATTTGTTCAGCTGGACTATTTTGCTTGTTTACTTGCTTTGCAGACTTGCATCCTGCATTTTTGTTTTTAATTTGGTTTATTAGCACAATTCCCCCATCCCCAGTTTTATTTATGCATTTTTGTTTATAAACACTATTTGAAAAGCATTGAAATCTATGTTGTGATTTTTCTCAGATTTCATTATGAGAATGTCTATGACTCTTTCAAAATAAATCAAATATGTCTAATCCTTAAAAGAAAAAAAACAACTAGTCACAATAGTTGAGTGTAACTTTCTCAAGAAGACATCTTTATTTTGAGGTAAATATGTAAATGTACCAAAACAGTGAAAAAAGCTTTTGCTGGAACATCCACTCCAGACACACTGCAATCTATCTGCTTCTCCTTCTGTCTTCCATCTGCAACTCTGATTTTGCAGCAACCCCCTTGGGATCTAATTGGTAAAAAAAAAAAAAATGCAGTCACGTAGATCTGGAGGAGTCAAATACACTGCCATTTGTTTCTGGACAGACATTCGGTGTTCTTATTAAGGGTGCACCAAGGTGACAGGAAAGGCTTTACAACTCGGGTGAAACACATAAAAGTTTAACATTAACAAGTCATTCACTGGCAACTGCTGTCTCCTAGGAATAGATTATTATATATTTGCAGATACAACATGCACCAAATGAACACTCACTTTAACATTACTTTCTGGTAAAAGTGAAAACAATTAAAAATGTCAAACTTTTTTAAATTTTTTGTTATGCTCAACGTGATTGCATAAAACATTTTATCCTGCTTTTACCATGTCATTTTTTTCAAGTTTAAATAAAAAATTGCATCTTGTAGTGTTGTATTCAGATTTGACAACAAAAACATTAAAACATATTCTTTTTTGGGGGGGAATGAACAATTTAACTATTACTCTTTGGATTGTAAAATCCCAATAAATAGTGATAATAAGTTTCTTACAATGGTTTGATTCTCTGCTCTGTATGGTCTTACATTTTAGGTCAAAAAGTAATTCTACATATATTTTAAGAGTAAGTGTAAGTAAGCATGATTGGTCTTGTTTACATATCATTTGTCTGTTAGGTTTCAAGACTCTGACTAAAATTAATGCTCAAATAATGAAGCCTTGTCATCCAGTATGCCTAAAGTACAACATTTTTGTAGGTTATGAATTCACATCACTGTCGCTTAACCTTAGTTAAACTTTAATATCTTACATTTTAACATCTTATTCACAAAAACCAATTTCCTGTTTAAAAATTATGTTTTGACACAGAGTTCAGCTTGATAAATATCTATGTGATCGTTTTTGTACTTTTACAGCAATCAGCCATATTGCTATGAAATATTAACAACTCAAAGTCCATTAATGAACCTTTACCAGTAGAATAAGGACAAAGTTGTGGTCTGAAGTTCACTGTATTTGCACTGTGAATGCAAGATTGCCAGGTGGTGGTAGTAAATAAAAACAGATGGAGGTTACAGATAACTCCTTTGATTTGGTGTTGCTGTTATAAAACATTTCATTTAACTCATATTTACTGTACAAAATCACCATGACAACCAGTTATTTCCATGCTCTCCGCTAACTGTTTAAAACAACATTATTCACTAACGCAAATGATCCCCACCGACTGGCTATGAGATAAAGATTGTTCTCGAGGCTCTAGGCCTCCAGCTTGAAGTCTTTGTTTTTGCCACTTAAGTACTATTACAGTTTAAGATGCAGTCTTGAGTCCTCATCTCTGGTAGCCCCTGGCTGCACTTTTACCCAGTGATTAGCACTGTTGTCTCATAGCAAAAAAACTCTGGATTCTCCAAGCACATTCTCCAGGTGTATGCACAGCATTCCTGTAAGTACTTCAACATCTATCAACAGTCCAAAAAAGTAAATATTCAGGTAACTGTTTCCAACTTCCCCTCAGCTGTTGTTGTATGTGGTTGTGGTTGTCTGCCTTGTGTGTATCTTTCATAGACTGGTGACCTGGCCATTGCATTCTTTGCCTTTACCCCATTGGCTTTTCATGATGGGACCCCCACAACCCTGAACAGGACTGAGCTGCTGTAGCAAAGGTAGATGGATTGGCTGTGTGAATGACTTACTTCAGGGTGTAAGCCCCTTCTCCTCTAGTGATAGCTGGAACAGACTCCAGTCCACAGAGGCCCTGACAGAATACAATAGCTTAAAAAATGCATTTATTTTTCTAGCAAGAATGAGCCACTCAATTGCATAAGCCGTGGTTTCTAAAAAGACAGTTCTACATAAAATGTACAGACGTTTGATACAACGTCTGTACATTTGCTGGAAATGATACTCAGCACCAGGAAGGGCTGAAGACATTAAATCAGCAAAAAATAGACCTACAGTGAAGGACTAGCTAGATGCCAGATGAACAAAACAAGGCCAGATTCCTCTAAACCGCTGATGCAGCCTTTGGGAATTTTTGTCTGCCAGAAATGGAAACCTTTGACCATGATTACCCATCCACACGTAGCGTTTGACCCTTATTTCTCTTAGGCTCAAGAGGATATTTCCTATCTGCCCAAAAGTCAGTGAAACACAAGGTAACATTTTCAGACGTTTCATCTATGCCCCATGCCCCGAGGCAGGTGGTGATTCAGCTTGCATGGCAGCTTGAAAGATGAATTGCAGTGCTATGAATGTGCACAAAAGAATGATAGTGTAGAAACAGGCTGGAGAATCCATTTCTCTATACAGATTACTTTAAGCTACACAGGCTGCAATTTCAAAAAACAGAGTATTGATTTAAAACTATGTGATTATTTTTTTTTGGCATTCACTAAAACAGGAGTTAAAAGCTCTGGGGTTACGTTTTATAAGAGCATTTTTCAATAATCCTATTAATATATTGGAATCCCCACAAGACGGATGGGCTGAAAAATTTGTCTGCATCTCTAAGTGAACCTTTCAAGATGGATTTTAACAATGAAAAAACCCTTATCTGATTCAGAGTCAAAATGATAGTTGGAATGATTTTACCATTTCTTTCGAAGCTTCTTATATCTAAAGGTTTTAGATATCAAAACCGAAGTCTTTTTGGTTTTGATCAAGATTCAAGACTACTGACAAGCATTTGAAGCTATTCATAACCTTAAATAAAATTAATTTTTTCATCCAATGCCATTTGATGCATATTTTTTAAATAGGAGATAGTAGGCTTTTTCTACTGTTTAGGCATTCTGCTTGCATGACAGCAAACATTTGTGCTTAAAAATAAAGATGCGGGCTAAAAGGAAAGGGTGTGAGTATTTCTGTAGATTTGTGAAGTCAAGACCTCCTGCTGTTTTAATTTACTACTCCCCTGTGAGAAGAAAAAAATGATAGCATAAAAAATTAAATTTCTATTTTTAATACATTTAATTATTTACTCACTTTTTCACATCCACCTCAGCTGTCTGATTTTAACCACGCATATACTCGTGCCCTTAAATCATTTCCATTTTTCACTTCATTTTATTTTCCTATCCAAAGTGGATTAGGGTGCAAGCAAGTAAAGAATAGATCAAAGTTTGCTTTTCTTCACTCCTGCTCAGATTTGTCTCTCTGATTTATTAAATTTGTCATTGTTTGAATTGGAGCAGTCCATTGTGGATGTCTGTAAAAAAAAAAAAAAAAAGATATCAAGGCTCTACTTCTGATAGTGTGATAGATACTTACATCAGAGGTCAGACAGAAACAAAGAAGAAAGTGTCAGAAAGAAAAATGATCTTGTGCAAAAGGATACATGAGAGAGCTAAAACATTAGAAGATTAAGTCTGAGACATGTGTAGAAGGTAGAGCACTGATAAAACAGAGTTTAATGAATGAATAGATACCTGGAAAAATAGAGAAATTTCAAAGCCAAGATAAGTGCCTTT
This sequence comes from Alfaro cultratus, assembly GCA_903066825.1. Lineage (NCBI taxonomy): Eukaryota > Metazoa > Chordata > Actinopteri > Cyprinodontiformes > Poeciliidae > Alfaro > Alfaro cultratus. The sequence continues at coordinate 2,131 of CAEFZX010030153.1, read as the reverse complement.
ATACCATTTTAAAACAGCAACACAGCCCTGAAAACATATATGAAGGCAAGGCAGACAAAAGTTATTAAATATATGCAGTACATTGGAAAAGTATTTTAAATTGTTACACCACACACACAAACTTTGATGCTTTTGAAAGGGCTTGTATTTGATCACAAAATACTATGTAAAGCATAATCGGGAAGTGGATGAGAGGAATCGCGGTTTAAAATTCCCGACCCCCAAAAAAAAATCTGAAAAAAGTGGAAATGCTTTTGCTTTCAGCTCTTCCAAGACAAGACTTTAAACAGACTGAGATTTCATTCCATTCTTCCAAGCAAAAAGGCTCTCACAGACATTCAGATTTGATGAAAAATGTCTACTAACTTCTTCTAACGGGGCTATTTTAAGACTTTGAAATAAAACATTTCAGATTTGCAGCTTGCATTACAGCCTTGGCTGTGTGTTGGAGATTCCTGTGGTGAATCTTCTTCCCATTCGTTTCATCTCATTCAAAGTGTTTTGTAGCTTCTAACAGTTTTTACTTCAGGGTTTGCCTATTTAGCTCCATCCTTCTTCGAGACACTTCTGACCAACTTGCCTGTCCTTGCTGAAGAAAGCATCATGCAGCCGCCACCAATTTTAATAGTGTGGATGGCGTGTTTAGGGTACGTGTTAATTTTCTTCTTCACGTAGCATTTTGCCTTTACACCGAAAATGTAAATTTTGGTCTCATCTGACCAGAACATTTCTTTCCATGTTAAAGTCGCCAACACGGCCTGTGGAAAACTGCTCATTGGACTTCTAATGGCTTTCTTTCAACAATTATTTTCTTTTTGGCACTCTTAAATAATCACAAGTAGTTGTCTCATTGGCAGATCCTCCCACCTGAACTGTGAATGTATATAGCTCCTTCCGAGTTACAATGGACCTGCTTTTCCTTGCATGGCCTGTCAGTTGATGCTGATGATCATATTATAATTAGCTTGCATTTATGCCTTACTTTTCCTATTTGTGGACGACTGTTTTCTCATTAGCTGACATGTGAGGGTCAATTTTGGTTTGGATTTTTCAAGTATTTCTTTATTTATTTTTTTACAAAGAAAAACACAGAATAAGACAAAAATATTTGAAAGTCATGTGTCATTTTCCTTCTATGTCACAAATATGGAATACTTTGTGTTGCTCGATCACATAAAATAACAATAAAATGAAGGAACTGTGTATCTGAATGTGACAGGATATGAGTTCAAGGCACAATAGTTCTTTTGCCAATATAGAGTGGTCTGTTTTCTTTTTCTTCGCCAAAACAGTAAAACAAAATCAGAATGACAACCAAGTTCTCTAAAAGCCTTGAAAACAACAGGAGCAGACAGTACTTCACCCTATCTGCCTCCCCTTCTGTTTGGTCTGCAAGTTTTGAACATCTACCCTCTCATGTCTTGTCAATCCTACCCACCGGAAAACATGCAGTGTCACATCTTCAGTGAGGTACTTTTCTTGTCTGGCCTCTACTTGCATATTTTAGGATTTTTGCTGTTTTCAAGGCAGCACAAATAAAGTTCTATCTATAGCTCAGCTCTTGCCATGGGCCAGAATAAAAAATGGATGTGTCTCCCAATGCTGCGGCAGCAGAACATAGCAGGCCACACTCTGACCTCCAACTGCACCAGACACACTGAAAATCCAGCATGAAAATAGGAAATAAGCCCTTACTATAAACATTAAAAATCAACTCTGGCGAGGAAAATTGTTTCAGACTATTTTTTATTTTTTTATCTACTTGCATATCAAACGTGGTTTGGTATGGGAATCTGCATAAAATATCTTACACAACTGAGAAGGTGCAAAGATAGCTGGAACTATATATAGCTAATGTGTGAGGTTTCTTTTCCAAAGTGCAGTGATTATGAAACTTAAATGAATTTAAGGAGAAATGCTTGATGCACAAATTTTAATGTGTGCATCAATGTTGGATGATGATTATACATATTGGCATAGCATCTAAAAATAAATCCAACATAGTAAGCAGCCAAAAAAAGAAACAAACAAAAAAAAAAAAAAAAAAAAAAAAAAAAAATTTAAATATATTTAAAAAAAAAAAAAAAAATATTAAGTTACCTAAAAATTTTGAATAAAAAACAATGTGAAA
>CAEFZX010030150.1:0-78642 GCA_903066825.1 Alfaro cultratus | reverse complement strand
CCACACCAACACCCACACACACACACGCACACACACACACACACACACACACACACACACACACACACACACACACACACCCCTACACATCCCAGGTCCCAAGGTTGGCAGAGCCATCTGCCAAGAAGAACATGGTGCTGAGGAATGATAAAACACACACACACACACACACACAGTATTAGCTTTTTTTCTCTTATTTTTTCAGACAAAAACACAGTCTGCCTTGAACCCAGAGCTCTGGTAGTTCTCTCGCCTCTCTCAGTGCCTCTGATACCTGCCTGTGTGAGGATTCAAACCCGACCTCGCTCCGTCCCGGTGCAGATTCAGGATTTTAGCTGTTTGAAACCTTTAATTTCTTTCTATCTGCCATCATTGTGGTGAAAACGTCAAGATGCTGTCATGTTTTGGCCAGAGCGCCACTCCACTTCAGAGCTTTGCTTCAATTATTTGACACAGGGCTGGACAATACAGATGAAAATCGTGTCATGATGTAAGAGTTTCATATCAGTCGATATTGATAATTATCGATTTCTTTTAGTTGTTTGTTTTAAATTTCTGAAATACTGCCAAACTCGTGATGAGACCTTTTTATGTTTAAGCAGTTACAAACTTCTGCTGCTCAGGTTACTCAACGGGTTGTTGCTAGGTAACCAAAGAGACAGTAAGTTAGTTGATGCCACTCACCTTTCTTAGGAAAATGACTTGTTTTTCTCCAGACAGGTTCTGGTTCAGACCAAAAAAGACTTTCTTGGTTTTGTCAGACCAAAGAATTTTGTTTCGTCCCACCATGTATCCACATGGTTTCTTTTACCATTTGTGAGTATTTTAGCAACGGTGGACGTTCAGGAACACTGGAGCTCTTCCTAGGTGACCCCTGGTTTCATAGTCACTTCTCTGACCAAACCCCTTCTTCTGTTGTTACTCTACTTTGCTGGCTGACCAGATCTAGGGCTCATCCAAAGGGATTCCAATCTTCTTCCATTTCCAAATGACGCAGATCGCCGTTATTTGGCTCTTCAGGATATTTTATGCAGTTGTTTTTCTTGCATTCCTTCCCGTCTTTCTGCTTTGATGCAATCTGATCTGGGGAGTCTACAGACAATTCACTTGACCTCTGAGTTTCTGCTCTGATATGCTGCGTCAACTGCCAGACCTGACATACAGACGAGTCCTTTCTGTTCCCAAATCATGTTCAGTCAAACTGAACTGAACACATGTAGACTGCAACCAAGCATGTCAGCTCTTATTAAATGTCATGTCGAAGGGCGTGAATACTTTTGTACATGCAATTTGTTATTAATAAATCAAACATTAATGTCACTTAAACATTAATGTCACTTTGTGACAAAGGGGGTAAAATAACAAAGTGAGGTAAAGGTGAAGTGATGCAAACGTCCCTGCAAACGTTAACCAGCTCATTTACTCGTTAGCTAATTGCTAATTTCCTGAGTAGTGGTTCAGTTTAGGTTAAAACCGCGTGTGTGTTGGATTACTTGACCTTGTTTCGCTAAGCATTAATTCATAACACATATATAGATTGGAGAACACTTAGGAACCACTCCTACCGTTCACAGCTTAGTCACATTGCACTGACAAAAGCTTAAAGCACTCCCAGCAGGGCTTTATGATTCCCGTTTTGTGTGTGTGTGCGCGTGTGTGTGTGTGTGTGTGAGACAGCAGCACATGTTAGAGACTGAGAAAAAGGAAAAGAGATGGCGGTTTAGCCTCACTAGGCAGTAGATTAAACATTGAATTTTGAATTAAACAGAAATAATAAAAGTGGATCTGCAAAGCGGGGGCAAGAGGGAGATGGAGGAAGTGAGAGCAGGACTGAGGCAGGAGAGGGCTAATGATGTGGCTCTGCTAGCGGAGGCCAATTTACTGCGAGGTTTCGAAAAGGTCATCTCCTACACGGAGGCCTGTCTGTGACAAATTACATTATTTACATCGGGGTGGAAAGAGGCAGCAAGACAGAGGAGCACAGAGATGACAGAGGAGAGGAGTGTTTGTAATTGGTCTGTAGAGTTAATACACAAACACAAAAGGCCTTTTGGTAGGTTCACAAGAAAATACCAAAGACAAATTAGGATGCATTGTGTTTTTGAGAAAAAATCCAATGCATGCTCTTCACTGTACATCCTAAAAAGATGTCAAACCATTACAGGTAAGCATTTATTGTAAAAACGAATGTAGATTTAAGGTAGCATTGTATTAGATTAATGTTACATAAGAGCTAACGTAGCTGTTTTATTAACAAGGATGAGCTTTGTATCTCTATGCAAATTCTAAATTCGTAGCTTGAAGTTTCTGAGTTTTCGGTGTTTTTTCGGGTGATGAGTTACAATTGACGGCTTGAAAGAAAAATCCTGGTAGATATTAGAAATGAGCAAAAGCTACGAAGCTACATGGAAAACACATCCACATCCAGCACCGTATTATTGAGCTCAGGGGTTCCACAGGGATGTGTGCTCAGTCCCCTGAGAGGGGCCTGGTCAACCATAACCAGACAAACTGCAGAAATGAGGGGAATCAGCTGGTCATGCGGTGTGAATAAAACAATCTCCAGCTATTCATTATCAAAACAATAATCAATCTTTAAACTCCTTCCATCAGGGAGGAGGTAAACTAAGAAACTTCATCATTCTAGAGTCGATACGAATGCTGAACATTAGCCATTTTATAAAGATTTTGCTTTAAAGCCCATGTCATCCATGTTTTTAAATTCATTTTAGTATTTATTGTTGTTGTGATTGTCTTTTATGTTGTAGCAGTTACTGTGGGTCAGGGAGAAGCATAATTTAGATTCTTCCTATATTCTTGAACATATGGCACAATTGACAATAACTTTGATTTGATTTGGATTTGATAAGATTTTATTTCTAAAACTGAACCATAAATACACGACTTCATCAACAAAATAAATAAACAGATCGTCAATTTTAGTTGTTTTGTACCAATTGTGTGAGTGTTTTTTTACCCACCTGAGGCCGTTTTGAACCCACTTCGACAACCCAACAAAGTAATTTTCTACATCTGCTTGTACTGTAAGGAAATAACACACCTTTTCTTCATAATTTGTTATATTTGTAAAGTCCAAGAGGGGATCTAAATGAAAATTTCGTAATACGAAGTTTTCAGCAAATAATATACATATTAATTAAATTCTATTTGGTATTCGTGAAAAATACTTACCTATAAAGAAAACCTTGCCCAGGTTTAAGCTTATGAGAGTAAAATGGGTTTTGTACAGGTTCAAACTGTAGGTAGAAACATGAAACACACAAGTTGATCTGCTTTCAGCTCGTGTGTTTGAAAAGAGTGTGTTTTATACACATGTTGATAAATCTGGCAAACTCTTAGCCAATCAATTAGGAGGGTTTAAAGCCGAGATGGTGTATAATTAATATTAATTCAGATGAAGGGCTCACTACTGATTACATTAAAATTAATGATACATTCCGGGAATAGTATCCGAGGCTCTACTTCTCTAAAACCCCCTGCTGATAATCGGCCAGTGGATTCTGGTTAGATGTGAGTTTGTCCAAACTGAAAGTTGGTTTTTGCAGTAGTTTTCTGTTCTGGGATGAGTAGAGTGAACACATTTTGAGTACAAAATACAACAGAAATATTGGAAGTAAAAAATCTGAAACAGAACCTCATATGTCAGTGCATTAGGTAATCATGCAACGTGATTACTGCTACTTGATTTATAACATAATCTATATATAGCATTATTTTCACCGCAATAGCACAGAACTACCAAGCGTCGAAATAAAGACGTACTGGTGCACGGTTTTCCCCGAGGTACTGGACCCAGTGTGTGTGTGTGTGTGAGTGTGAGGGGGTCCCCTGGACTTTTCCAGATGGGAAGCACCAAAAGGAATGATTGTAAAGGATTTCCACTTGGGGATGAGTAGAAAGACAAATACTGAGACATAATTTTTGAGTATGACATTTCATATATTTCTAAAAATGGGATAGAAAGATTTTTCTCCTTTTCATTGTGCTTAAATAGGGATTAGTTTTGTGTTGTGTTTGAAATGTAGGAAGGAAAAGCTCAACTTGTTAGAGGCACGGATAAATAAATTACGCTCTGCTAATTTTTCTTGGATTGACATTCAAATGTTGAAAAATCTGATTTTCTGTCTCTTCTTCATTAAATATATTGAGAGGTGACAGTATTTTTGGTCTGAATTCATCCACAAAGAGCCTGTTATGTTTCTCAGTCTGATAATAGACAGATAAATCCTAAGAATGTACACTTACCCCAGATATAAACTTTTTAGTAATCATTAATTTTTAATGTTTGTTAAAAAATAGGGCTGTCAGCGTCAACAGATGATTACTCTAAAATGTTTAACGGGTTAATATTACATAATGTGGATTAATCACATCACCTATTTTGACCCGAAAGCCTCTTTCCCGCGGAGGGTTACCATAATCAAAGCAGGGCGTTCCACGGTCAGCAACGCAGTGGAAAGTGAAGAGTCATAAATGTGAGTGAAAAGATGAGCGAGGAGAGACAAACTAGTGAGGTCGGCAGGAAATTTCACTTTAAATAAGATAATGGATGGATGGATGGATGGATATGCAGAGTGGAGCAGTTGGTAGCACTGTTGCCTTGCAACAAGAAGGTTCTGGGTTCGATTCCCGGCCCGGGGTCTTTCTGCATGGAGTTAGCATGTTCTCCCTGTGCATGTTGGGTTCTCTCCGGGTACTCCGGCTTCCTCCCACAGTCCAAAAACATGACTGTCAGGTTAATTGGTCTCTCTAAATTCTCCCTAGGTGTGAGTGTGTGTGTGCATGGTTGGTTGTCCTGTTTGTCTCTGTGTTGCCCTGCAACAGACTGGCGACCTGTTCAGGGTGACTCCGCCTCTTGCCCAGAACGTAGCTGGAGATAGACACCAGCACCTCCTGACCCTATTAGGGACAAGGGTGTAAAGAAAATGGATGGATGAATGGATGAATGGATGGATGGATGGATGGATGGATGGATGGATGGATGGATGGATGGATGGATGGTATGTAACTTATGTACTGCAGCAGTTAATTGTCCTCCAGCCGAAAACCACAACCAGTTTATAGTTATCATTTCTAAATTAGCGTTTGGAATAAAATTACCTCTTTTAAACCTTCCTGAATGTGAAACCTTGGAAAACTGATTTGGTTTGTTTGAGAAAACAAACATTGTTTTTTGGAAAAACTTGCATTTTTACGTTTCAAAGTTAAGCATAGTGATTAATTGTGATTAATCACAGAGCTAGATCGTGACAAATCAAATTTTTAAATCGATTGACAACACTAGGTAAAAAAGAAAAAAATGCTGTCTAGTTAAATTAAATTTGCCGACTGTACTATTCTACTAAAATAGTTATCTTGATAAGCAGAGATAGCTAACAATGTTTTTGAAGTAAAGTTGCTGGAACGACTCCAAGGTGAATTAGCTAGCTTCATTTAGCTAAATTAGCTGGCTAATTAGCTTGAATAAGTGCAGTTACCCTTTTATTTAGCGGTCCTACCACTTGTTATTATATGAGCAAAGTATCACAGGTTGCTCTACATTATGCTATATTGGTTACTTGCATTATGTGACTATGTAAGGTTCACTTAAAATAGTAATTTTATGCTGCTAGGAAGAAATGTATGTGACCTAGTTTTAGTCCAGACTACTAAACCTGTTTGGTAAACTGAAATGACTGATTGGTGAATCTTTATTTTGTGCCTTCAGTGGTTACATAACCAAAAACTAGTAAAAGTATTTTGTGATGTTAAAAACAAAAAGATATATTCATTTTAATATATTTAACGAGATGTAGGTATCTGTTTGTCATATTGACAGCTGGCTGTTTTTTATTATTATTATTTTTCACAGTGATAGCTACAGCTAACACCCCCAAACCCCTCTGTGCTTTAGCATTAAATGTCAGCTTAGCATTTCAGATGGCCCCTCCGTTGATTATTTCTCCACAGGGAGAAGATCAGCTTTGCCCTCACGGCGTCGCAAGTGAAGTGTGTACCCATCAAAGTTAATAAATAAGTGTGGTAATAACTTTTCATTCAAAGTTTATTATCAAAAGGCTCCCGGTTCTCATTTTCTCCTTCATTGCGCCTCCGTGTCCTCTGTCACTCCCGCTCGCCTCCAGGACGTTTATTACCTCTTTATCAACTAATTCATAATCATCCCTTCTCTCTCTCTCTCTCTCTCTCTGTCTGTTTTCCGTGGTGTCTCCCCCTCTCTTTCCTCTTCCTGTTAACCTTTCCTATCTCTCTCACCCCTCTTCCCCTCTCTGCCCTCCCCCTGCCTTCCTTCAGAGGCCCACTAATACATTTGTTATCAACCCACTCCCTAATTAACGTGCCCCCTCTCTGTCTCAGTCAGTCCTATCTCTATTACTTTGTTGAGATGTCTTCTTTTACGCTCTCCTATTTCTTTTTTTTTTTTTCATGCATCCCTCTCTTTCATTCTTCTGCTTCCTCTTTTTTTTTTTCTTGAACAGATGAATTTCCAGGCGACTCCTCATCCTCACTTCTGAGGCTCTATTATCTTCAGACAGACAATTTGTCTGTCTGAAAGCCAGCAGGACATAGAGATCCATTTTCTCTTGGAGTAGTGTGTGCGTGTGTGTGTGTGTGCGTGTGTGTGTGTGTGTGTGCGCATCTTGATCTCTCTTAGCTTCTCCCGCTCTGTGTTTTTGTGAGTTTACTTGCCGTGGCGCTACTCTGGCTGCAGTCGTAGTCCTTGGCAAGCTCCCATGCTGGGTTCAGAGGGTGTCTGTGTGATAGTCATTAGCATTTGCTTTCAGTGTTGCCCTGTAACATTACATTCTCAATGGAATCGCTCTGAAGGTGCTGCATGTACCCTTGGAGAAAAAAAAAAGAAAAAAGGGGAGGAAAATCTCATTTGTTCTGTTCTCTTGGCACTGCCAATCTCACACAGAGGTCTGTGTGTAACATTCGCTGTAGATGATTTGCTTTTACACTCCGCCGTCAGAATAAATGTTAGAAATTTGGACTTGCACCACAACTACTAAGCCACACACACGCGCATGTAGAGAAATTCCCTGGCTTGGCGTGGTGCTAAAGGTAATGTCATCTGGAGTACTGACGTGCTTCTGTGTGTTTTGCACAAAGACTTCAAGTCAGAGCTAAATTTGACCATTCCTCTCTTTTTAAAGAAGAAGTTAGAATGAAGCCGTTCTTAAAGCCCTGACCTTTTCTATGTGTCTCGTCTGCTGGCTCATGTTGGTCTTTGGCTGCATTTTGTGAAGGTATTTTTTGCTTTAGTTTCAAAGATTTTCAGCTGAATGTCGTGTTTGCGGGTGAAATAAATACTTCAACTGAGTTGATGAAGTTCCAGGTCCGGCTCCAGACGAGCTTAACTAGGGGGCATCGGCTTATTTTTCGGGGGGAAATGAATCTACGTAGCTGAATGTAGACAACAACATCAGTAGCCTACAGGCTACTTGTTAACAAGCCTTAGGTGCTGTATTATTATTAGCTAGTCATCTTTTAGCAAACATTGTCTGCATCCAACCGCATTACTCAACTCAGTCGGTTAGTTTAGAGGAAAACTGCAAAGTTCTTTGCGTTTTGCTGGTTTTGCTATCCAATAAAATCCGTGAAGCAGTTGGACCGCAGCAGACTTTTCTTTCCAAATCTATAGGCAGACTGATCCATTTATGCACTGGTGAAATGCTCGCCCCTCCTCTGAATCGGGAAGGCTTGTTTTTGCTTCCAGTGTGTCCGACGGACAACCGCTGGGACACCTGAGCAGCTCTGAAAAGCAGCAGGTGTAAACCCAGCGCGAGCGTCTTAGCGCTCATGTTGCATTTAAAGGCGGCTTGGAAAAGCAGGTTACGATGTGTTAACAACAGTTAAACAGTTTTAACTGCTGAAACAGTGACAGAGGACACAGATATGGGCAGTACGGAAGCCCTACTGTATCACATCAATATAGGAATAACAGAGAGTTGGCCACGTTAAGGTAAAAACAACAAACAGCTTCCAGTCCAGGGGGGCACGGCTGACTCTGTGGGTGGGCAATGCTCCCCAATGCCGCCAGGCCTGTGAAGTGCAGAGGAGTGTGGTGTTGAGTCGGGGAAACTGCGTTCACACTGCAGGTGAAAACAACAGTTTCACTCCAGATTTGGTTGTGCAAGCAGAATGTGAAACCTTAAGTCCAAACTCGTCCTTTAAAAACATTTGGACTTGGTTTTGCAGCAAAATTTAGATAAATGTGCTAAATTTAGTAGTAGTGAAGTAGTGAAGTGTTTGTTGTGGAGACTAGTATCCTTTTTTGTATTTGTACTCTTTATAAAGCAACAGATACTGAGTTGAAATTAGCTAATTAATTAGCTGTATTTGCTTAAAAAACATGCCTGTGATAAGGTCTGACTCCTACTGTTTTAATATTTTGCCACTACTACCGTGTGTCTGTTTACAGTGTTTTACAAGAAACGCACTAATCCTGGTTTTACTGGCAGACACCAGTTTTATTCCTAAGCACGCAGAAATACGTTTGTGTAAACTTTGTATTGAATCATCTATTCAAGGTAAAAGCCATTTAGCATGAAAAGGAGGTTGCTTGATAGAGGAGATATTTTTGAGCTTAACTGATAATTAAAAGATTACAGGATTTATTGCTATTTGTTGACAAAATCAGACGTCCCTCAACTTTATGTGTCAAACAAAAGGTTGACAGTAACCCTGCAGGAGCTGTAGTGCTGATTTTGTTTTTTATGTGGTAACAATCTTCTCTAAATGTCTGGACCGCGAGACGAAAGTCTTGTTCTTCCAAAGAAAACATCCAGACTGCGATAAACTATAACTTTTGAGTTGTTGTAAAGTTGTGTTTGGCACTAAGAAGCACTGCACATCACTTACGTATCACAATATAAGGACTTCATATTAGTCAATATCGATAATTATTGATTAGTTTGATCTTTCCTCTTTTATACACAATTTCCCTTGACCTGCTGTCTTTAATTTCTCTGTTTACTCCACGCGGATCTTTTTTATATCTTTAAGCAGTGATGGGACATGGTGGCAAAACATGACACCGGTTCCACACACTCTGGCGCACTGTGTGTATTTTACGGACGCACACTGTATGCAGGTGGTTGAGATTTCATATTTAAGCGCAACGATTGCCTACACGTGCCTTGACAAATTCCTTAATTTCCAACAATCAGAATGGAAATTAACGAGTTTGATGAGCTAGTTGGGCTCCAAGACCTGTTTCTTCTTCTCCAGCACAGCAGAGTGTGGCAGTCAGCCAGGCCTTCGTGTGACTAGTAGCTTTAAATCTCAACATTTTCACCTCAGTGTCACAAAGAAAGCAGTGTGAACAATGTTTCCCACCAAACAGTTTCACGTGCGAGTCAATGCGGCAGCGAGTGCGGCTCCGCGGTCGAAAAAATTGGCCTTTGTTCGGGGCGTGTCTGACCCACATTGAGTCTGGTCGGACCTCAGAGGACTGAATTACGTATGCTGGGGGAAACATGAACCTGCTTCTGCGCATGTTATACACCAAGTTACTGCTAGTTAACCAAAGAATGACTAAGTTAGTTGATGCCACCCACCTTTCTTAGATGGCTTTGAGAGGTTGAACGTCTAACCTACTGGACGTTTTTTCTATTGATATTATAGATATCGTTTTTGTTTTATCGCATAGCTAAACTACGAACAATTCAAAATATCAGTCAGCTTTGAGATGTTCCTGCTAGAGAGCAGAATCTGAAGACGGTTTAAATTTTTTATCCAAGCGTTCATCCAATTCAACAAAAGAATGGCTTCGCCAGAAGAAAATTAAAGTTCTTTTTAAATTGTTGAGCTTAAATCAGAACTAGAAAAAAATATGAGTGAAATTAGCAGCGGACAATGTGATTGATTTGGAGAACCTGTGTGAGGTAGAATGGGAAAGTCAGGATGTGAGATGCTGATTGACTCCATTCAAAAATGTCTGAATGCTGAAAGAGTGCACACTTGTACAAACAGTACATTCCAGATTTTGTTTTTAAATATGCATTTCCCCAACAAAGACTAGTTTGTGTGTTTGTGGCGTTTTACAAGATGAACTTCACAGTAAAAGTGGAAAACATTCAGAAATGATTTGTTATGGTCTCAATGTTCAAGTCTCTACAACCTGGACATTGAACAGCAGTGTACACACTTGCCTGAAGTGCTGCGTTATGTTCCCTTCTCCTTAATGACCCTTCTTCCTCCTCTGTTTGCTCAAAGGGTCAAAAAGAAGGAAGAGTGTAAGGAAGCTCTTTATTGTACTACATATCAACCCAAAAAGGTCACAATGTAGGCATTATGCAAATGCCTTTACCTCCAACACAGCAGAGAATTTTGCAAGAACTAAAAGTTCGACTAAAGTAGCGGGAAGGAAAAGTTTGCAGTCGCCTCCTAAAGATTTTTCCCCCTACCTTCTGACAACTAGTGATTGAGAAGAAAAGCTCTTTGAAACCCGAGGAATAGGTTTCAGGTAATCAAAGAAATCCTGCACCTTCCAGTGAGTGACAGACGCGACCCAGCTAAGATGTCAAGGTTGTCATCTTGCTCATAGCAAGTTAAAGTTCCAACATCTATATTAGCCGTATTTTTTAACTGTTACATCAGGTTTTTTTGTGCGTGTTTTGGATACGCTACGGAGCAGACTGGTGTGATTTCCAGTGACATTTTATCAAGAGTGTATAATTGTTTCTACGCCGCTGCTTAACACTGTAAGGACGCAAATTAAACTGGCTGCGCCTCATTAACCTGTAGATGGATAGCAGCGGTTTGGTGAGGACAGACTGCAGGCTGCAACCCTTCACACCGCCCAACCAGCCAGCCGGTGGAGAAAATGGGTAACAGGGAGCTTCAGTCAATGCTCTAAGTATGTGTGTGTCTGATTGTCTGACCATGTGTGCCTCTGTAAATGTGTCGGTGCGCGCGCATCGGGTCGGCGTGCACAGGCCGTGTAAATGCATATTGATCCTGAGGTGTTGTTTTGTGCAGCGGACGGTCTGCTGGGTTTCGGTTTAATTAAGTTTGGCTTACACACGCAAATGATGACAGATGAAGTCAGTTGGAGCTTGTTTCAGTGGGCTGATTTAAGAAAAAAGCATTTATTTTTCTTTTCAAATGGAGGACATTTATTTATTTATTTTTTTCAGCTGTCGGGATCAATATATGACGGTTCTAGGACACTCACTATCAGTTCCTTATTTCCAGTTGTGGAGCTCCACAGGAGCGTTTAAACTCAGCAGAGATAAGACGCGAGACGGGCAGGTCTGTGTCAAAATGAACATAACAGTTCACAGAGGGCTTGTGTTTGACAGAGACTTACCCGCTTTATCCTCATACACTCATCCAAACGCACACTCAGATGGTCTGTTCATATTTACCGTTGTTCGTAATCCAGCCTCTCTTCACCGCTGTTTATCTTTCTGATCATCTCCTCCATTGTGTTTGATGTGTCTTCACATTTTTGGAAATGCTGTTGCTGCGTGTTATTTGCTTTTGTCAGAAACAGTTTGCGGCTCTGAGGTAGTATGGAGAGTTATGATTTGGTTCAATATGCAAAACAATTAACCGCTTCTTAAAAATGATGCCGTACAAATGTATAATTGCCATTTAACTGGGAAAGAGAATGCATGTATGTGAGTATTTATCATCTTAAGTTTAATATAATAATAGTAGATAATGCACCAGCAACACCTTCCTTCAGTGATGGGCATCGCTACCGGAGGAGTTAGTTGTGCTAACTCTAAAGTACTAATCATGAATATTAGCTCCGCTAATGCTAGAGTGCTAAATTCAACCCTGTTGTTACAGCCACATGTGTTCCAGTATAGGATATCGCCCTCAACAGGTTGTAATTGGATATTGCACACGTACCTGTACGGTTTAGGAAGTGACTCTTTGGAACAAACCATTCACTCGAGTTTTCAGGTTTTTAATTGCTGAGTAATGATTTTACCTAATTAACTACGACTTTGGTCAGAAAGCACACATGATCTCAAACTGTTTACTGTAGAACTACAGCGATGCATTCTGGGTACAGAATGAATCTAATATACTCAACTGCGTCACGGGTGGCGAAGAGCACAAAGCTCTTCGTATTGCCTTGTTGCTGAAAATGTGCTATATAAATAAAATTACCTTTACAAATAAAAATGTCTACTTGAAGAATTGTTAAGTCGATAACCAAAACTCAAACGCAGATGTCAAACTTTCTTCAACTGAACATTTACAAAATAGCCAGAGAAACTAGAGCTTTAGAATTTATATGGAAAGATGAATTTAGGTGAAGTTCTTAGATTTAGCAAAAATTTGAAAAATTAGCTCCGTTATTATTGCATTAGCGGATCAGCAGCTAAACCAGGAAGCCACAGTTTCTGTTTGTTGGAATGAAAAAAAGCTGCAGAAAAAAATACAGGAGATGTGAAAGTTACACTGTAACTTTCACATCTCCTGTATTTTTTTCATGAGTGCAACAGTTACAGGCAGTACTTAAGAGTGTTAAATCACTACAATAACCAATCTCATTCCACATTATGCAAATGTTTTGTCTGCGCCGATGAAGAGTCACTTCCAGGGTATAAACTGAACTACTTGTAGGCACTCAGGGAGCATTGAAATTTCATTTTGAGACAGTTTTAAATGTGAGGGGGAAAGGTATGACATAATGGTGATGTCACAGCAAAAAAAAAAAAAACACGCCTCATGCAGTTGAACACGTTTAATTTCACACCTTTGATCCCAACGCACACGGAGAGCATCAGGAGCTTGACATATTTTAATGACACATTTCAAACAGGATTTGATGTTCCACAGAATCCACCTCATTTTCTGACATTCAGACCCATGTGACACATTTTTCAATATGTCAGTACAAATGACAAGCTAGGAAACGGCGTGACAGCATCGACAGGATTTTTATGTCTGCAGACTTGTGGTTTTTACGTTGTGAAGGTTTTCGCCAGGCTCTGAGGTTGGACGACTGAGGAATGACAAATACGAGAGGGTAATAAAAGCAATCCAGTCTGGGATCCTGAAGGGCTTGAGCCTCACGTAATAGACAGAAACCAGGTCAAATTGCTGATATTAATATAAATAACAAACAGAAACACAGAGCCCAACACAGACACTGCCTCCCACCACTTCTCCACACACACATAATTCCCGCCGCGTCTCCATACGCTCTTAATTCAATCCTCTCTGCTTTGCTCTTTATCTCCCGTTACTCTGTTCATTAGTCTGCCTTATTCTTTCTCTCACAGGTTTCCTTCTATCACTCTTGTTCTCTCAGTCTAATCGCCGTGTTATCAGAGCAAATCCGTCAGACTGGAGTCTTTTGGCTTCATGGGGATTTGTATTATTTTTCTCATTTATTTCATTATGTTGTGCTTTGGTGATTGTAGTCAGAGGCGTTTTTTTTCTGCATTTCTAGAGTAAAAAGAGGGCTCTGTGATGCTACATGGTGTCAGAGTTGCGCATCAATTTCTTCTCTTGTTGTT
Organism: Alfaro cultratus; assembly: GCA_903066825.1. Taxonomy (NCBI): domain Eukaryota; kingdom Metazoa; phylum Chordata; class Actinopteri; order Cyprinodontiformes; family Poeciliidae; genus Alfaro; species Alfaro cultratus. The sequence continues at coordinate 65,134 of CAEFZX010030150.1, read as the reverse complement.
GAATTAATAAAGCAGCTGGTTAGAAGCTTATGGTTTCTGCATCTTAATCAGATTTTTGTAAGTTTCTGTGCTCTAGAGCTGGTATTTTTTAGCAAATACCTTGACTTTCTCTTTTTTTCACATTACAACCACAGACATCTATATATTTTATCAATACTCAATGGCCAACACAAAGTAGTGGATAACTGTGGATGTTATCCACTACTTGTTTCCTTCTTATAAGCTTGATTGTAGGTTTTGTTCTCCTATTTACCGTATTTTAAATACCAACTCATTCAATAAATTAGAATATTGTTGAAAAGTGAATTTATTTTAGAAACTTTATGATTAACTGAAACACATTATATAAATTAATTGCACACAGATGTGTCTTTTAACACCTCTATTTTTATGATCCATTCTGCCTTCAGTTTATGAAAACATGACATTTAAAATGAAATATTACATCAAACCAATGAAAAACAAAAAAGTTTTTAAAAAAGGAATGTGGGCTCAGTGAAAAGTGTTTCTTATCTGCTTAAAGGTGAATTTTAAAAGTGCCTTTTCAATTCTAATTTATTGACTATAATCTTCTGTTCTCAGTAACAGCGTCAACACTGAAGAGTGTTCTTATCTGTGGAAACCTGTCATTGCTCAACTATGGTGCGTTCACTGGTTGTTTTAATAAAAAGGCTGATGTGTCATGAATCAGGACTGGCTAGTACATCACTGGGGAAAAGGTTTTTCATCTGAGTGGATTTGATGCCACTAACATAAAGGTTAAAAGAAACAAAAAAAAGGGTTTATATATCTGTTTGGTTTTTTAAGCAAATTAATTGCTGAAATTGGATGCTGCTGTTCTTCAGTTCCTTTATAGCTGATGGTGAATTTAAATCATATACTAAAATTGCATTGCAGTTTTTTAAAGAGCAGCATTTGTGTGTGCAGAGCTGTGATTAACTGAGGTTACCTAAAAAAAGAGCAATAAATAGTTCTCATCGTCATTTTATCTCACGATAAAAATAAAATATTGCGATAAAACCTTAAGTCCATATCACCCACCCTTTAAATACAGTAACTGATCACTCCATATCAAACCTCCACCCTCTTATCTATTTATTTTTCATTGTTATCTAATACCGGACCTGTCCGTGTCGCCGTGCCAACGCCACGAGCTCGCCTCGCGCCTGCGAAGGGATCACAGCCCTGAAACACATTCCAGGTTCCCCGGCCGACGCTTTTTCTCACCGATGGAACACAAAGTCCTTGTCTGTCTGAATCTGCAGGAGAACAAAGCTTCTTAAGACATCATATCCCCGGCGCAGCGGCCAGGTACGTGGGTGGCCTCGATGGTCTGCCATGCAGGAAGGGATGACCTAGAAAACAACAACTGTTCTGTCAGGCCCGCTTGTTCTGGAACCCCACAGATGCAGAGGAGCAGGCGAAGACAAAGGAGGACAATACAGAGGACGAATAGTCGCTTACCCCGTCTGACATTTATCATTTCACGTGTTTGGCCGTGGCGTCCAGCGGACCTGGGTTTGCTTTTTGGTTTTGATTCAACGCCGTAAAGCAGGAGCTTTTATTTATCGTTTGTTGTTATGTGACACAGATAGTGTGCATTGGCAAGGAGTTGGTAATTATTCTGATGCGCCATGTCTGGTTGTTATTTACAATTGTCATTATTATTATTATGGGTCTGTAAATTTCTTGTCTCCTTAGAAGAGGCAGATTGTAAACATTTGGTTTATGTAGTATTTCTTGGCTCTTTAGCACAGTATCCTGAAAGGTCATCTGAATACCATAACATGGTTCTAATGACAGATTTTTGATCATTATTGAGTCGGTCAGTGATGCATTACATTACATTGGGACGAGGGGAAGGATTAAGTAAATGTTCACCTCGTTTCAAACAGAAAAGTAGTGGTAAGCTAATTACTTTTGCTTTTTTTCTTGTCGCACTGATTGCTTTTAAAAACCGGTTTTGAAATACAAAAGAGAAAGGAAAAAAGAAATATAAAATAATTTGCACTGCTTGGTTTGCCTGGCTGGAATATTCCCATTCCTGCATCTGCTGGTGGTAATAACTGAAGAGGGATATTAAAAGCAGGCTCCTGTCGCGGCGTCGCATCTCTTCAGCAGACGCAGCGGCTCATCTTTATGCAGCGCGTTTCCCCTGCAGGAGCCGGTGAGGGCAGCGCGGAGAGTCCTTGCTGATGAGAGGCATTATGAGTGATGGATTCAGGGGCAAAGGTGGCCAAACAGAAGCTCCGCTATTCTGAGAGTAAACTATACAACAAGGGGCTGGTAATGGCACATCGCAGGCGCTACCTGCTGGGGTTAGAGCGTATTGAGTGTGTGAGAGCTGAGCGCTGTGAAACGAGGACAATCCGGAAAAATAGACACAAAAATTATAATAACCATGAAAATCCAAATAAAAATATTTTGTAATACGTAAGAAACAGCTGCCACTGTTTCTTATAATGGAATATTAGGGCCACACTGAGAATAAAGTCTTAATGTTACAACTTTTTTCCGACAACGGTACGACTTTGCTCTTGCAATACTTTGACTTGATTCTTGTTATTGCGACTTTATTCTCATAATTACTTTATTTTCATATTATTATTACTTTATTCTTGTAATATTTTGACTTTATTCTCGTAATTACGGCTTTGTTGTCATATTATTACGAATTTATTCTCTTAATATTATGACTTTCTTCTCATGATTTAATTTTTTAAATATTTTTCCTTAGTATGGCACCAATACTCCACTGTAGTTTCCAAAGGTGGAGCATCATCTGAAATAAAAGACCTTTGTTTACCTCAATCCATGCATTTTATTAAGGAGCGTCGTTCTCTGTTCTCTGGTCAAAACCTACCTATTAATAGAAAATGTTTGGTCATCTTTATTGTGCAGCCAAGTAAAGAAATAAATCAGATGTAATAATGCATTTTATTTTATGAAACATACCCAGAAAAAACAAACCAAACCTTCACTATATTTTCGCTAATAGCTAATGAAGAATGTTCAGGCCAGTAAATAAAGGCTGAAGTAGCATTCTCTCTTTTTCTTTACTCAGAATTTTTACTTTAGTGCAGATGAGCACCTGGGAGCAATGTTAGTGAGTCACTCCTGACAAAATGCATATATTTATGTATTTAGTAAAGAGTGATGTTCTATGTTCAGCCTCTGGCAAAACCCTACCTATTAATACATAAAGTTTGGTCAGCATTACTGCACAACAAAGTCAGGAAAATCACAGATGTGGTACAAAGTTATTAATTTTAGCAGATAAATGGAAAACATATCTACCATTGAAAAAACAAAGAGTCCAATTCTGGCTTTTTTCTTTCTCAGAATTCTGACTTTTACCAAAGATTGGCACCAGATAAGTGAGCAGCTAACTTTCTGAAGGAACATTTAAAATTTAAGTGATTTTTTTACATTTATTTTTAATGGTATAGTCAGGATTGTGAGAAAAACGTCAAACTTCTTTTGGCCCCAATCCTCTTTTGTACTCATCTTTCCTTCAGATGGATAAAAAAAAAAAAAAAACTGAAATCACTCAAGACATTGTGAACCAAGATAACATCCCAAATAGATATTTTAGTCTCCTTCTGTTTTTTCCCCCTCTCTTTTCTGAAGGTTGAATTGCTTAATAAATGGTCTCCATCCACCATGTTTCAACATTCTGGTAAAGCAGGGCGCAGCTCCGTCATGCTTCTTTTTATTTATTTATTTTTTTAATTTTCCACCATAAAGTTTCTATTGTATTGAGGTTTGGTCGCCTCTCTCAGGTTGCAGTGTCTAGTGAGAGCTTGTTTAAGACAAACACTGGGAAAATAAGCTGCTTTTCTTGCCTCCAGTTTCTGTGCATTTATGTTTCTCGTCTCGCACGTTTCCCAGACTCACTGCTGTCGAGTTTTCTTTCCCAATGCGTTGGTGTCTTCCATAATCCTTTCCTCCTTCGCTCCCATTTTGTTTGGAAATTGCTTCGTAATTTAGAGCCAGCTGCCTGAGAACAACCACCACCTTTTACAACATCTATGTTGATTTAGCTTCTTGAAGGACTTTTATAGCTCTTTCCATTGTTTAAGCTTACGGCTCTCTATTGTGCGTTACATTTTATGTCACTCAGCCTGGTGAAAACAGCGTGTTGAGGTCTGAAAGTTCTCTAATTTAACGGCACACACCTTTACGTAATACGGCGTTTCCAGGTTTTTGTTTCTGAGTCCACTACTTTCCCCTTTACTTCAGCGAAAAAACCCAGCTGTGTCTTTAATGGCAGCAATGTCAATCAACTCTTTTTCCTGCTTGCGAAGCGAGAATGTTCAGCTGTTAGCTAAAATAATTAGCTGATTTAACGTCCTTCCTCTTCCCCTTAAATATTTGGACATTTTGTTACTTTAAAACTACAAACTTTAGTGCTTTTATTGGGATTTTATAAAACAGACCAACACAGAGTGCTGGATAGTTGTGAAAAGGATGACAGATTACATGTGGGTTGTACTTTTCAACAAATGAAAATCTGAGCAGTGTGGCATGCAGCTGCATTCACACCACTCTACTAAAACAGACCCAGGGCAACCGGCTGCCTTCAGAAGTCATCTAACTAGTAAACAGAGTCCAAATGTGGACGATTTTTTTATTTATTTTTTTAACAAAGCGCTTCAGATATGAAGAAAAATAAAAACACTGGAAAAGTTGAAGTGTTGACCAGATCTGAACCGATTCATCTCGAAAGAACAAAAACACAGTGAAAGAAACGCACCAATCATTTTTTTTTTCTGTCCATTATCAATTTCTTTCTTACATTTATTTATTTTTTTCAGATCAGGTCTTGATTCAGATTTTTTTCCCTTTGGATTAAAACACACGAGAGATGGTGGTAGTTTTGAATCCAACCAACAATGAACCAATTACAATTTGTTTTTATACATCAAAGCAGTGGGCTGCACAGTGGAGCAGTTGGTAGCACTGTTGCCTTGCAGCAAGAAGGTCCTGGGTTCGATTCCCGCCCCAGGGTCTTTCTGCACAGAGTTTGCATGGTCTCCCTGTGCATGGTGGGTTCTCTCCGGGTACTCCAGCTTCCTCCCACAGTCCAAAAACATGACTGTTAGGTTAATTGGTCTCTCTAAATTCTCCTTAGGTGTGTGTGTGTGTGTGTGTATGGTTGTTTGTCCTGTCTGTCTCTGTGTTGTCCATCTACAGACTGGCGACCTGTCCAGGGTGACCCCGCCTCTCGCCCAGAACGTAGCTGTAGAGGCACCAGCACTTCCTGACCCCTTTAGGGACAAGGGTGTAAAGAAAATGGATGGACATCAAAGCACATCTATCTAACCTTAATTTGTTTTTTGTTTTTATTGAACTCAAACAAGGTTAGCGCTAGCAGAACACATTTTTTAGTTAGCGGTGCCCATCACTATATTTAATAAAAAGCACTAACGGCCGATGCAAGCTGACAACAGGAGATTGTAAAATATAATAATGATAATAATAAGACTGAGAAGAAGAAGTATAATCAATTTACTGCTATTAATTAGAACTAAACATTTTTGTTGCATAGTTTTACCAGTCATGTGTGGCTTTGTTTTTACTACCAGATAAATCTAAAATGGATTACTTTTTAAATAAAAAAAAGAAAGGGACAGACCAGTGTGCAGTCCTCAGCTGGCATTCACTGCGGCAGCCTTGCCCCTCTGGCAGTGGTGTCCTCTTACTGTGGTTGGAGTCAGCAAGCATTCTTCACATTTTCCAAAGACCCAATTTCATGTAAATCATGAAATTGGAAATGAGGTTGAGCAGATCTTTCCACCAAACATTCCTTTTCATGACTCTGAACCTGAGCCAGTCCTTGACAACAATACGGTCTCCAAACGGGCCGACACCTGCTTTTACTCCACCACAACGCCGATGTTTGGTGTTTTTAAAAGCATCTGCTTGCTTCCTCAGTCGTCCAGAGCGCCGAAGCACTTTTCTCTGATTCTCACCCTGTGTGGTCAGGTTTGATGGTGGGGGTTGTAAGGTCACCAGAGAAGTCAATAAGCAATTCTCTTTTGTTTTTGATGCCGTTTGGTTCGAGGTGATTGCTTTAAAGCCTCTGCGGTGTCAAGTCAGGAGCTGTTCTGTGGTCATCTGCATGTAAACAGCTCCTACTGATAACACTGACGTATCTGATTCTGATACAGTAGAGGGTGTATCACGTCCTCTGACAGGGAACACTAAATCCACCAGATCAGCTTAAGGTTTTCTATTCAGCACCCTCAACCGACAGACGTGAAAAGTCAACAATCGCCAGTTGCAGTTCGACCCGGCTTTCAATGGAGCAAATAAGCGGGGCTGAAACCCGGATCGCCTCTTTTCCCCTCAGCCTCCTCCCTCTGCTTTACCTGCAAGCACGGCGAAGCGGGTTTTTCGCTCTGCCGTCGGCTTTAAGTCGAAGCCTGAGAAGTTCATAAGCGTCGGCAGCTAGTGCCACCGGGGATGAGATAAATGGCACCAAATTTCCACCCGACCTGCAGCGAGAGATTAAAGGCCCTCACAGAAGATTCCCTCTCAGCCCCCCGGTTCTCAGCGGCGCGGCCCGAGTCGATCCGTCTGAGCTGTGGGCTTCGCGGGACTTCAAAACGCCTCGCCGCTCTCTTTGTGTAAACGACACGCCGTTGTTTAGAGGATGAGGAAGGTAAGGGTGCAGGGAAAAGGTCATTCCGTTTCGATTCGTGTGACTGAAATAAAAGCGGCGCCTGTGACTTTAATGGGTCCTCTAAGTTTCCAAATGTCAGTTTTATTGCAACGGAAATGACAAATTCAGATTTTGCTTTTTGTCGCCTGTGTGTTGTGTGTTTCGGATAAGACAAAAAAAACACTGCTTCTGATTGGTTGGATTTTATCAGCACACAGCAGTGCTTGTTCTTGCATAAATGCCCCCCTGGGGAAATGTTTCCTCCAGCCACACCAAACCCCACCAAGCTTTTGAGGAACTGAAAATAAATAAAATAATAAAGAACTACTGAAAAGACTAAACCGATCAGAATCATGGATAGATAATAAATCTAAGGTTTATGCAGACTACTAGGTAAGATAATAATTATTTATTTATTTCAAATAGAATAAAGGGTCTCAACATTTCATAGTTTTGAAAATTGGATTCTACAGAAGACCTGTTCAGTCCAAAAATTGGACTGGTCCAAATATTTTTAGTCAAGTTTTACATTTTGTTAAATACCATCATAACAATGTTCAAGAAGATGTTCATCTAATATACTGATCAATGGTCCAGTTATTATGACTCAAAGGCAGCCTGAACAGTTGAGTTTTTAACCTTGAATTAGATCCGTGTCTCTCAGTTCTGGTCCTCTTGCCCTCCTGCCTCACCTGGACTGAATCTGTGGGTGATTAAGTTCTGCAGCACTTGATGGTCATGCAATCATTTGGATCAGCTGTTCTGGAATAAAGGCACATCTAAAACATGCAGAGCAGATTGAGAAGCACTGAGTTAGAGAAACTCTGTGTTTCAGCTGTTTTGCAGTTTTCTAGACATTTGTTCCAGATTAGTGGAGCCTAAGAACTGATAGCTGCTTCTCCATGTTTGGTTCTGATTCTTTGACTTTCATCAAAATATTATCTTACTAGTTCAGGTCATTTTTAAAAACACTTCTAGGTGGGCTTAATTTCAAGCTGGTAGAACCCCAGAAATGATGCTGCCCTGGGCAGACACCATATTTGCCCATGTCAAAACTTCACCACTGCTGTGCCTAATGTAATTTAGGAAGAAATATACCAATTAAAATGTTGCCATAATGTCTAGTGAAGGTGTTTCTACCTCTTGAATATTTCGACATGCTCTGGTGACTGACTTCAACGTCTCGCCACAGATTCTCGTTTGTATTCAGGTCTAGACTTTGACTAGACCTGAACCATTCTGGCACAGTTGTACAGTGAGACATGGTGGTGGCCACCATCATATGTCGGTCTGTTACATACAATTGAAGTCCCAATGTGTGCAATGTTGACACAACATTTCTATGTGAAAACATTGTGTTAGCATATGGATAAAAACGCTGCAATATATCCATCTATTATTGCAAAACCTCTCCATTTCTGTGCGCAACAATTCAAGAGAAGCATATTTATGAATACCGTACCAGAAAGGGGAACAAAATGTATACAATTAGTTTTAAACCGCTTCCAGTCAAAAGCAACCAATCACAGCTGGGAGGAGGGTCTTTGTGTATGTGATGCTGAATGAACTAACTGGCAGAGAAACAGCTTAACATTCCAGGAAAACTGTTTGTCCTCCGTCATTGGTGGCTATGCTAGTTAGCCTGACCATTCCTGTCCGAGTCTGGTATTGGGAAGACGCTGTAGCATAGCAGAGAGTTCATGGGTTGTGAGCAGCAGGTACGCAAGCATGACTGACAGCATCAAGACCCGCCCCCTGGCTCTGATTGGTTGTTTCTAGTTACCATCGGGAGAAGACAGAGGAACTTGATTTTTTTTTTTTTTTTTTTTCACAGATTCTCTCATACTGTCACAAAATAGTGCCAGTTTCAACAAATATGTAAAAAACCCAAACATAATATATATAGAAAAGTTGCATACTGCAGCTTTAAGTGAATGTTTATATTAGCTAGCTAAAACCGCTTGTGCCTCTAGAGCTGCACCAGTAAAAGAGACTACATTTGTTTCTGGCATGCTAGGATTACACCAGTGCATGCAGGTATCCCTGTAATCACTGACCATAAAGACAAATACTATGGATTATAATCTATTTTGTCTGAATTAGCATAATTAGATCATAATTCATGTATATGGAGCATGAAATAAAGGTGATTTAGCGCCTGTGTGATTCCGGCGACAGTGTCGCGCCGCAGAGCCATAACGTAACAGGAAGCTGTTTGTTTGGAACATGCCACGCTGCTATTTCACATAGCTGGCATACATTTGACACTACAGAATAGTGTGCAGCCATTCCAAATGGCTGGAGGTAAAATCTCTGTGGTACAGACACTGAGCAGCTGTTAACCCTTCATGTGCCAGCTCAGATAATTGGCTGGAAAAGCCTTTGTCTGTGAGAAAGAGGGAAGAAGAAGGTGGTATGGAGGCATGTTTGCTGTGTGTGTCTGTGTGTGTGTGTGTGTCCTTGGGGGTCTCTCTATCCATCTTTCTCCCTCTCACTCTTTGGTCCAGAGCTTGTTACCATAGCAACTTAGAAGAAGAGGTAATGCTGCTGGAGTCCCAAAAATTGTATTATCTTTTTCAGACACTCACGCGCTTAAACGCACACACACACGCACATGCACGCTGCTCCTTCGTCTGTCTTGCACATAGTCAAACTGGCAGGCTGCAGTGAGAGTGTATAGTGTGTGTATGTGCGCTTATCAGTGTGTGTGTCCAGTACAGCTTGTTCATGCTGGCAGGCAAAAGCATACAGACACACGCACCGAGACGCTGAGAGATGGGCTGAAAGAAAAGCAGGACAGGCGGAGCGTTGCAGCAGAGAATACCGGGTCATGCGCGAACAGCAGGCTAGTTTATTTATGCCACTGTAGGGGGATAACTGCCTTTTACTCATTCATTATTACTCGCACATTCTCTAGCTGTCAGGTTCTTATACAACAGGTACTTCTGGCTCGGGAAGGTGCCATAAAGGATGCTTAGCTGGCTTCCAGCTCTCCCACAGAATACCAAAATAAAGCTCTCTGTTGCCTTACATTGAAATAGTTTGTCCTGTTGTCATGCAGAGGACGGTGGGTAGCAGCTCGGTATCGATCCGATACCAATTAAATACAGGACCCGTATGGCCCATAGTTTTAATTTAATTTTGATATGTCAAACTTTAGACCTTTTGGTGTTTTTGTGTATTTTCCTTTGAATTATTTTTGCTAAACCTAGGACAAATTTTGGGATGCCTGCTCTACTGATGATGAGTTGGTGTGTGAATTACTTAAATTTTTTTATTATCTGAACTGAAACACACCAAATTCTGCTGCACATCTACATGTTAAGTTCTCAAAGTCAAGCTAGCGTAGCTGACTTACTTCCCTCTCCCTTGCTATTGTTTTTATTAAAAATGTTCACTGATCTGTGAAATGATAGCTTGATAACTCGTTGTAAAGTCGACAATTAATAGTAAAGCACTGCATCCTTTTTTCTTTTATAAATCACGCTTACATTTAAGATTTAGTGCTATATATTGGCAACTTCACAGCTAAAACCAGTGGTAGTCATTGTCGTTGCAAAGTGTCTGTTGGTGTGTACAAAATACTTTAATAACATATTATCATGATTTGTGTGTATTTTTCCTAAATAAACAAAGCAAAAAATATCTTTGAGAGTAAATCAAAAAATCTTTTTTGAGGTGGAGTTTATTATACAAAAATAAAATTAAATTTTAAGGTGGTGTCTGAGGTCCTGCTCTGAAACTCAGCTGCTGACCAAATCACCTTTTCTATTGTATTTCTGAGTCTCTAATATTACAGAGATATAAGATGAATTATTGATGTTCTGCAGCACATGGACGTAATATAAAAATATACAAATAACACAAAATATGTATGAAATTAGAAAAATGTTAAAAATATTAATATAAAATTAAAGTTTAAAAAAAAATTCATCAATTTGATGCATGAAACCCCAGTTTTGTTAACTTGATGTCAGAAGTTGTGTTTAGGATTTGAATTTGGGAGGAATTGTTCTCCATACAGGAAGAGCAGTTAGGTAAGAGGTTTTTTAATGTTAAATATTTTGTTTATATTTTTCTTCACCAACAGTCTTTCTTTAGTAAAATATTCTTGACCTGGCGGTGCCCCCAAATAAATGAAAGGCTCCAAAAGTCTTAAATTGTGTTTTAGAGGAGAATTTCGATTCCCTTTCCAGTGTAAAGTGTCTGGAAGCTCTCCAAATACTCCAGGAGGCTTTGTGATCTGATACCAGAACCACAACAGCTGACCCGTTTCCATGTGACTCTACTAGAAAAAAGCTCAATGAATTCCACCGTCCTCATCAGCCAAGAAACTCAGTTCAGCAGCTTGTATCTGAGATCTCGCTTCTGTCTTTACATCATGTTATAATGTTATTCCCTCATCTAAAACGTACCTGGATTCTTTCATGGATGTTTGAGAAATCCGTCAATCTCCATGGCAACCACTCAGCTGCGTAAGACGCCCGGGTGGACTTAGCTCCGCCTTCGAGATGCAGTTCCTCCTCTGAGCTGCAGTTTCCAAGCTTCTGCTTCCCAGAGCAGCCCTCCCCCTGCAACTGCTCCACTCAGCTCCTTCAAACTAGCAGCAGCAATTAGCAAACATCTGATGAAACTGCACATCTCATTATAGGAGCTAGTGCAGTGCTGGTAGAAACGTTGTTAAAGGGTTAATTCAGGAGCCACGTTGTGATGACTTCCTGAAGGCGGAGTTTAAGAAATAGCAAGAGTTTAATGCCCAATTTCAAGGCGTTATATTACTAAGTCAGATTGCAGTTAAGTCATGTTTGATATATATAGCATTTTTATACCAACTGATGGTACCACAGTTGCTTCATTGTGCTATAAAATGGCACAGTCAAGCACATGTGGCTGGAAAACACACAATACTGCCCCTTAGCCCAAAACTTGGAGCTGGTTTGATTTCTTGGAAATGTTCAATATAAAGAAATTTGACCTTGACCTGAACCTAAAAATTATATTTCACCATATTAGCATTGGGCTCTGGTCCTCATAAGGCTGAACAGTCTGGTGAAAGTTGGTAATAATACCAGAAAACATCCTAAAGAGTTTACAAATACACACACACACACACACACACACAGAAACATAGGAGAAATGTATATACAACGGTGACAAGATACAGATAGCAAACATAATGGTATTAAATGTGGACACACACATACACACACACACACTGTATATTGTATGAGCTGTAAAGTTCATCTTAACCTGATTTAAATTTAATCCCACCAAAATTACTTTTTTTTTTTTCTTCTCTTCTCTCTGACTCATTTTGTGGAAATTGTGTCGACAGACACACAAACAGGCGCACAGCTTGTGTCTGTGAATCCTGTGAATACGGGGATGGTCTCTAATCTTTCTCTGTCTCCTCCTGCCCTCATGATAAACTGCCTGTCTAACATTGTTTTCTTATCGCTCTTTGTGCGTGTGTGTGTGGGTGTGTGTGTGTGTGTGTATGTGTGTGTGTGTGTATCGTGGCCTGGGTGCGTGCACTGTTTCTTGTGTGTATGAGTGCATGAACGCCTCCTAATGAGTGTTTTGGAGAAGGACGGTGAGGGTGTGTGTTGTGTGTGTGTGTGCGTGTGTGTGTGTGTGTGTGTGTGTGTGTGTGTGTTTGTTTTAGCCTCAGTCTCCAGAGCTTGGCTCCCGTTGCATTTGGAGGCAAACATTAACGTCACCAGATGCCTCGGTTCTGACTCGCTCCTGTCTTTTTTTCTTTTTTTTTTCCATTCCGACTCCGTCTGCTCCCTTTTTCTTTTGTCCTTTCTTTTTTTTTTCTACCCGAACCTGTTATCTGATCATCTGCTCCTCCTCTCGCTGATTTTTAATTTTTTATTTTTGCAGAACACAGGATGTCGTTAACTGTGTTCGTTCATTATCTAATTAACTAATTTAGCCAACGTTAATTCTTCCTCATCAGCTAATAGTGTGCAGATTAAGTAAGGACGTGCGCGTGAGTGTCGGGGTTGGAGGGTGAGAGGAGCGACTTTCAAGTGAGCGTTAAATTATTAACCCTTCATTATCAGGTGAAAATCAGGGGAGGAAGGCGCCTCTCAGTGTTAATCCAGCCAATCAGGACGCAATCAGTTTTCCTTTCTGATGGTTAAACCCCAGAATTTTCCTCGCACTTTCATCCTGGGGGAAATTATCGCAGCGGCTCATCCTAATGCGAAGGCCGCAGTGTCACTGTTGCTACTCATTTTCCACCCCGACTGAGTCACATCGTGGTTGTTGTTTTGTTGTTTTTTCTTCTTCTTGTGCTGGGCCTGCCGCCACATGAAAACAGCCTTCAGGGGCCAGACTTGGGAGTTGCACAACGCAGAGAGAAATGTCCCGATCTGGTGGCGGGAAGTAGGCCTGGTGTGGGAACATCAGCGCCGCCGGATGTGATCAGAGTTCATTGTGAGCTCATGAGGAAGTCGGGGTGGCGGCAGAGGACGGCGGAGAGGAAAGCCCGCAGAACGCTTTCAGAGCGGATGGTGATTAACCGATTAGTGCCGAACAGCAAAATCGGCTTTTTCAATTCGAAGAGAAAAACGGTTCGATCGCGTCAGCCCGACCTGGTGGTTTCATTTGCGTCCCTCTGGGCTGTAACTTTCACTTTTAATGATCAGTTAATCTCTCAGTTGATTGTTTGGTTTTCAAAATAGCTGAAAATAGGAGTTAATGACTCCCTGAATTCTGTCAGATTTAAAGTGTGAGATTTATTCATTAATCCAAAACTCTTGATATATTTGAAGGGAACCTCAGAAAAGGTTAAACTTGTTATCATATTAAAGTAAAGTTGGGACTAACTGCATTCACAGCATCACTGTTTGGCTCGTTTTAATGGAACTCCAGTTTGTTTGCAGAGAAAGTTTGATTTGTTTGGGGACTCTGATCTACCTGGGTCTCGGTTCAGTTGAAGTGAACTCCAGTGCAGATTGAATGCATATGAGGCTGCTCCAAATGCAGGAAGTGGACTACAGCGCAGGGCATTCTGGCTAAATACAACCAAAATAAACACGCTAGTCTGGTGCTAGCAGGAGAAATGGCTTGTGGCCTTTTACCAAAGACAAGAGAGAAATCCTATCATCTCTAAAATGACCGCTCCATTTCTGTTTCGTGAAGAAGGAAGTTGTCCTCAGCGTCTCCTTTGGGGTCTTTTGTGTTGTTTCTTTCAGTGGTTCTGGGAGCAGCACCCCTACAAGCGAGGAGGCGAACAGGCTTTCCAAATGGTTTATTTGACAGAGCAGTGTGAAAGAGAACCACACCAGCTGAAAATGTAATTTTGTCTTGGTCTCCAGTCAGACCGAGTCTACCAGACTGTCTGATATGAAAACACCGTAAGTTTAGTGTAGCGTGATCCTCCTTCATAGATGGGCTGGAATTTCCAGAATTTGTCCAACATAATTAACAGTTGACAGCAATTTATACACGCAACCACACATATTTATCTTTCAGTTTATTTATATGACCCTTTTTATTAGAGCTCAAAATGTGTTATTCTAACAACAAACGAAATATCGACCTATCAGAATGTTGTAGCCAATGTCCAAACCTTGGTTTTAGCCGAGCTGCTAAAGGTGATTTTATTTATAATTGGGAAACATTATAAGAAGGAATCAGATCAGCCTCCAGAATGTTTTATTTTCTGTTGTTGGAGGAAATGTAATGGTTATTGCTTGTTTCATAATTGGTTGCTGTATTATGTTTTCATGGGGTAAAGCACTTAACTAATAACCAAAACCCTTCCCTGGTCAGTGTGACTATTTAACTTTGATTATATGTCAATATTTTATGTTTTAGAAGTGAAATTGCATCCCTTCTATTATTCTGAAATATTTCTGATTTATAGATTCCCCCATTTGATAAGTTGAACCTGTTTTAATGTGATTCCCGTTGAAGTGGGCTCAAGCTTTGGGCAGGCGGCACATCTTCAGCCATAACTCCCAATCACTGTTTTTCTACACCACACTCGGACGGCATGTTTAAACTGTACGGTTCCGCATTTATTTTGACTCTCTCTCATTGCTGCAAACTAAAACCATTAAAGTCGGCTGAGCATTCGCCGAGAAATCCATAACTGACAATGTGACCCGAGATAAAGACAGAAATTAGCCGTCCGGCACGGCCGTCCGGCTAACTGGATCTCCATGCAGGAGTCGTCCCTCTAATGAGCTCATCTGTCAGAGCTGTCAGGCCAGCTGTACGCACGGCGAGCACATGACGGCGGATGCAGCAGCAGGAACGTTTCAGCGGCGCCTTCAGAGGTGAGCCGATGAAGTCGATTCAGAAAATAATCCCTCCCGTGCCTAAAAGTCATTTAGCCAACCTTCTTGGTTTGTGTCATCAAGTAATAAACTCGGCTAATTGTCCAATTCCTTTAAAATGTTGAAGTGAGTTAGACATTAAGTTCATTTGATTCAGTGTGCGCAGCTCTGGTTTAAATAGAACAGAGGAAGTGTTTGTGCCCTGTGGTTCGTTAACAAGTTACCGTCCCAATCGTCTGATTGTGTTCTTATTCATATATATAAATGCAGTGCATTCACAGGAAATGTGATCTGAGTACTTTCCAAAACCGTGAAAGTGAGAGATGATAAAAAAAAAAGAGAATAAAGTCATCACAATGCAAAAATGAGTTCATTCTACTGCAATAAATCGAAGAAAAGAAGTCGCAATAATACGAGAGTAAAGTCAGACAATATTACGACAAAAAATCGTAATATTGCTGGGGGAAAAACTACGAGAACTGAGTCGTTATATTACCAGAAAAAAGTCCTGCGACAGCAAATCAATATAACACGAGAATAATAAACTCATAAAGTCAGAATATTATTAGAATAAAGTAGTAACTCCAACACAAAAACAAATTTAAAAAAAAATTAAATGATGAATGTTGAGCTTTTTGTAAACTCGTATTTTGGTATCAGTTTTATAAATTGTACAGAGCTGATTTTTTAACAGATTAATGTGAAATTATTACGGACTTTGAAACTATTATGCAAACCGTCTTATTTTAAAAAAAGAATCATGAACTCAACAAGCTGGTCCTGGTTGTCATGTGACTTCGATAACTGATTTAAGTTCTTCTCTCATTAAAGCAGCTTTTTCTAGTAATTTTACAACTTTCTTCTGGTAATATTATTTGTATTCTGCAAATATCATGACTTTATTCTCGTAATTAAAAAGAAATCTCAGTCTGTTGTGTTCGTATGATATGGATGCAGTAAAACTGACGCTGCATGACTCCCTGAGCAACATGGCGGAGGTCGTGGGAACGTTTTCTCTTCAGCAGGGACCAGGAAGTTGAGTAAAGAAGCTGGAAATAGCATTGAAACTCGGGAGGATGGTCACCTTACAACAGGATAGCAAATAGAAACTAAATCCATAAAAAGAATTTGTAGCTAATCTGAAAAAAAATGATACTGTTCACAGATTCTCTGAGGCGTTTTCCACAGAAAAAGGACAAAATACTCAAAGACAGTTGTAATGTAACTGCTGCAGATCCTACAAAACATCCTCCGTTACACACAATTGAAGTAAAATCCGAATGTACCAACAGCCCCTCTGTTGGTACATTTTATTCTAATTTCTATTCACATGAACAAAGATACTGAGAGCTGTGACACAATCAGCAAACTTTCCAGTGTTTAAGAACAAACTTTCAACCTTTTTTTTCCTTCTTCTTCTTCTCCCCCATTGTGGATTTTTGCAAAAGCCATTTCGTTTTCTCTCCCACTCCCTCATTTGTGAATCAGCTGCACTTATTACTAAAGGCAGCACATGTTAGATTATTAATGCAAACAGTACGAATCTTCACAGCTTAGCTGCGAGTTATCACACATTTCTGGCAACGCCGCGCACTCTCTGGAAGATTAGGTCATTATCGCCGGTGAGACTTTCGAGAACAAAACTTCTCAAAATTCGCTCTATTTTTAACACTCCCCCCCAAAAAAAACAAAACAAAAAAAAACGTGAAATCGTCTCACATCCTCGCACGTTCGTGCTGTTAATCACATTTAATAGCCGGGCTTTTCATGAACGGCGTTTGTTGGACTCTGAGTGGCCGCTTACGGACGGCAAACGTCGGGACTCGACGGCGGGAGAGTGGAGTGGGATTGTGGGAAACGGCTGGAGTGTGTGTTTGCTCTGACGGTGATTCAACTCCAAACTGTTTGCTCTCAGAAATGTGCCTGAGAGGCCAGTTTTTTGTTGTAGCACTCACTTCACTATCGCACTCTCTCTCTCTCTCTGGTACCTTTTGTTTCGCTGGGCTCCAAAAGCCATTACAGAGAACCTGTTATAATCGGCATAATACCAACTATAATAGAGATAACTCCTAAACACACTCTGTGTCAGGTGTGTGTGTGTGTTTTTTCTGATGTATTGGCAAAGCTGGCCTCCGCCTGTAAAGCTGACACTTCAGAGACACCCAGTCAAAAGATGATAATAGATTTTGTGTATAGGAGCTTTTAGGAAGAACAGTATTCACTTTTTTTATTATAGGTATTATTATTTGTTTTATTGGAGTTCAGGTTGGATAGTGAACATATGTAAGCAGCAGTTTTTCAGTTTTCTTAACTGGACTTGGCTCTAGACTTTGACTAGACCATTCTAACACATGTACAGTGAGAATGTGGTGAACCCAGCGGTAGGGGGCGCCAGAGCATCCATCCAGCGGCCTACAGTATTATTGAGATAGAAAATGTTAATGGTTGACAGGAAATTTGAAAATATCACTGTTATTGGACAACATTATTAACAATGAACATCAAATGTAAAATCATTTATTTTAAAATAAATATATATTTTTTTGCACATAATCTGTTTCATCCTAATTAAAGTATCTAATTTTCTTTCATCCTTATGCCATGACTTGTCAATTTATTCACTGACCAGAGACAGGAAGTGGTTACAGAGTTCCTGTGAATAAAAAAGATGACCTCTGACCTCAGTCTCCCTATGTGTTCACATATATTGACCATATGTTAGCATTGTGCTTCCAACAGTTTCACCAAAGAAACTCTTTAACCCGTCTTTGCCATCACTAGTGTATAAAAAAACATCTAATGAATGAGTAAACAATGCTTAGCCTGGTGGGGGAGCAAATAAAGCCTGGAGGCCCGCCAGGCTTAAGGCCCCAACATACTCGGACGCACTTCAGTCCGCGTAGGACTCAAAGCGGACGTCCGCCGGACATGTCCGCGCAAGGATAGATTTTTATGACCGCGTACTCTGTGTCGCACAGTAAACTGCCCGGTGGAAACAAGAGTTCACATCGAACTGGTTTTCATGTGACACTGGGCTGATAAGGTTGAGAAAAAGGGTTTCATGAGTTCATGTTGTTTCAAAGTTGACATCAACATGATAACAGTCAACATAAAGTTGTCACAGGGACGTGATGGACACGTAAGTGAAAATGCTATTGACATGGTGAATTATGCAGAATTATAAGAACAAAAAACAAGACATCATCCCAGACTTCTTCATCAGCAGCGGGGCAGAGAGGTGGTCCGATAAGTTGAGTCTGACTTATTTCTTTTCCTTGAACAACGGCAAGGAAAGGATGATCGGGTATTTGCTCATTTTCGATTGCTGCACAAATTATTACACCGATCACAATTGTGATTTTGGAACATAATAACTAAGCTTATTGAATGGATTCCTGATTACAGCTAAAGCCAGCGCAGCCTCCTGCTGCTCCTCTGTAGGAGGCTGCGGTTCGCTGTCTGTGCCGGATGAACCGACATGTGACTGTCATTCTCTGTCCCGCACTGAGAGGTGAGTTAAAGCTTCCTAGATGGAAAAGAAACAGAGTTAGGCGCCCAAATAGTTCATCAAACTTGCTAGTTCTCTTTAGGATTGTGTGAAATAAAGGAATTTGTCACGAGAGTATTTTAGGTAATCAGCACACTCGAGTACGTTGGGGCCTTTATGATACACTGGGGGAAACCCTGCATAGATATTATTTGATCTAACCCAGAGGTAAACAACCTGTGGCTCCAAAACCAAACAGGAAATGTTTTTGATTATGAATTATGCATGCAATAATGAAATGGTCCCTTTAAGAGTTTTCTGTAGGTTCTTATGAACAAACTACTTTTAAAAGTAACTAGTTTCAAACTATGATTCCTATCTTTCTTAATTTCAGTTTTTGTAGATAAGACTCACCTAATTCAAGATTCTTCCAGCACGATTCATTTAGTTCTAAAATCTGAAAGCAGAAATACACTTTAGTTTACTTTTGTCAGCTTTTATAATAAAACATTTTATTACATATTAAATTTCAAAATCAGTCACTACTTTTCGTTGGTTTTCGGATAAAGTGCAGTTAATTTAAGGGTTGTGATGTAACAAAATGTTTAAAAAATTTGGAACACTGCAAAAATGCAAAATCCTACAGAGTATTTTTGTCTAATTTCTAATGCAAATATCTTAGTGTGCTTGCAATAAGACAAACTGACAAATAGCTTTTCACCAAGATATAGGAGATTGTTTTAAGTTATTGATTCCTTAATAATCATGAAAATATCCTTGTTCCATTGGCAGATTTTCACTCATAACATTAGACAAATGTCTTGTTCACTAAGATATTTGGACAAGAAACTATACAAAACATTCTTGGTTGGATTTTGGTGTTTTTTGCACTGAAACTAAACATCTGAATTAAAAAGCCCGGACGTTTTTCTACACGTACTGGATCTGATCAGTTATTTTAGCCGCATTTCTTGTACAAATGTCCAACTTTCTGGACATTAAAATCAAAAGCTATTAGAAAATTAAAAAAATAACAAAAAACAAATGCAAAGTAAATGAATGTGCAGGTTAAAAACGTCCTTCACATGCCTTTGTGCTGAATATAGGTGCACTTCCCAAATAAAAACCCAAACAAGCTTCAAGCGCCTCTGTTCTCACTGTCACTCTACTTTCTATCCATCAGTGTCAAAACACACAAGTTTGTGTGATGTGCATGAAAACAAAGCCGGAAGGTAACAACGTGTTTGAAGGCGCCGTCTCATTATAATACCTGCTCCACTGTCAAACAAGTGCAAGTACACAAAACAGGGATTTCTGATATCCTCCGTCTCCTTTTCCCATCCAAATATGGAGACATGAAAGCATCATATTTTCCCACAGATTGAATTCCACATCTTCTCCTTCCCTTTTCTTCTTCTTCTTCTTCTCCTCCTCCTCTGTCTATCCAGGAAAGCCTGCTGATGTTTCTCTGATGTCTAATGCGGTTTGAATGAGTGCGCGGGCGCGAGGAAGCGGCGCGCGCGCACACACAGACCGCGCCGCCGAACTGACACTTCAAACAAAGCTTTTGTCTGCTGCTCCCTGACAGTTATTCCTCTCTCCTCCTCCTCCCCTCATTATCCCCCCTCACTTCTCCCTGTCATTCCGAAACTCCCGTCCTAACCCCCCCCCCCCAACTCTCCCACCTCTGAAGAGCTGGCTGCTAATTGAGCCGCCTGGTTAAACGGAGGTTAAAGAAAGAAAATAAGTACAAAAAGCGAAGAATAAGGCAGAACCTTTCCAAAACAGCGGAACGAGTTAAAGGTGTAACCACCGGGATGCGTTTCACTCCCAAACTGAAAAGGACGGATTATTTAATTACAAATCAACACAAAGACTTGATTACTGTCAGAGAGAGAGAGAAAGAGAGAGAGAGAGAGAGAGAGCGTGGGTCCAACTTTGAAGAAAAAGACGCAAACAAAAACTCTCGTCGGTTTGTTACCGTGTTGTGAGCGCTAACAAAGCCCCATTGTGTTCAGTGACAAGGGGTATTTTACACTTTCTGCGAGAAAAGAGGAATAAAAAAAAAAATTTAAAAAAAAAACCAGCCCTCAACTTTAGTTGCGTTGTGCCCAGAGCAGCTGAACACATCTTACAGTGAAGGGAGACACTGAGAGCAAAGGAATTCACCGACATCACCAGCTGGATATGCAAAGGTTTATAGATGCACACAGAGAGCTGAGGCTGAATTAAAGTCAATTAAATGCAAAAGAAATGAATAAAGGTTGGGATGTTGGATTTACTGTTAGCAAGCACTCCTGTCCTAAATAATTAAGAGGAGAGATTATGAGGAGCAGTGAGTATAATGGCAGCCAATAAATCCATATTAATCTCTCTGGGAGGCAGCTGGGCGCCTTGCCGTTTGTTTTCAGCTAATGACAGTAAACCAATAATTGCAATTTTTTTTTTCTCCTTTACTGGTGTAACTCCAGATCTGTCTACTGAAGCGTGTTCATTTTTTTCCCACCTTCCATTCAAAAGTTACAGCAAAAGCATTTAAATCTTTTCTCACACATGACACATGAACGTTTGGTCGAGTTTATTTTGTAGCACTTTTCAGGAAGAAGGCGGTTCAAACACATAATACAGTCAAGCTTACAATGAAGCAAGTGATAAACGTTACAATGCTACACATGTTGTCATTTGTTACAGTTTCTCAGTGTTTCAGTGGTTTTGCAGTTTTCTGGAAGTTGGCTCCAGATTTGTGCTGCACAGGAGCTGAATGCTGCTTTCTCTGTTTGGTTTTGTAACTTTTACCATGGTTGATTTGCTAGAACAAATAAGAAGTTCTTTTTTTAACTACATCGCGAGCCATGTATGGGACACAACCAACTTTTTAAAGGTCTTCAAGTCAAATGGGATCAAAATTTGGTAATAATGAAGGAAATCCTGAGGGAGGCTGAAAAAGACCTCAGAGGTTTTGGAAGAGGTTCATTCCAAAAGGACAGTGGCCTTTAGCATCCAGCTGGAGGTCCAGTTAGACTGGTTGAGAACAAGCCACTTCATGTGTCAGAGTGGCCCAGTCAAAGTTCAGACATAAATCTAACTGAAAAGCAACTACAAGACTTGAAAGAGTGAACATTTGTACTCTAGAGACCCAACCCAAAGAATGCACAACTGTAACTGCATCAAAAGTACAAAGTATTGGCTCAGGACAGATCAAAACAAATGTACACCACACTTTTCAGCTCTTTGTTTCTTAAAAAATGTAAAAATATCTTCACAAAACTAAACCCCAATGAAAGAGAAAAAGTTGAAGGTGAACAGGGCAGGATTAACTCAACTAAATTACAGTTACTGAGAGCCAACAGCATCCAGCAAAGTATGGATTATGCCAATGAACAAAAGGTTTGATTATTAAAAATGAATGATCTGTTTCATTTATAGTTTACTTATTTTACTGTATCAAGTCAGGGATGCTATAAAAAGAACCCGAAAGTCTAATTCAAACAAATTAATTAATTTAATTTTTTTTTTTAAATTGACAGATGGGGCTCCTAACTGCAGTTATTTTCTTTTTGGATTCTAATTTAAAATAAAATACAGTTTAAATAAAACTACATTTAGAATCCATATTTTTTTTCTCATTTAAAACCTTGAAGAATTGAGAAGTTCTGTCCTCCAACTTTGTAATTTTTTCCCTACCTGACCCATCGGAGGGCCGGACCGAAGCCACTCGCCGGCGTTCTCCCTGACATCTGAACCCTGTGACCTGCTAATATCAGATCAATGTGTTGAATGAGACACTCTGCAGACTTACTGGCGCTGAGTAAAACGCCGTGTGTTTATGTTTGCAGAATGAAGCGCAGCTGGATTTACTTCATTGAACATGTCACACTGTTGCTTCATGCCAAACAGAGCAACAACTGCTGCAGTATCACATAAAATATCTTCACTTTCCATCAGTCTATAAAGAGCTTTAGGCTACATGACTTTATATGTTATGTTATGCTGGTATTCTGTGGTTTTGTTTTGTTTTATTTTTTTCAAATATAGACTGAGTCCTGTTGCAGACTAGCGAAAAGCTAGTTCTTTTTGGCTAATATTTCTCGATGCAGTGCTCTGAAAAGTTGACGATAGCGAACTAAAGCATGCAGTGCATTCAAACCACATGCCCCTGTCACACTGAGGCGAGTCTGATGCGTTCACCTTGGACTCTGAGCGCCACGAATACAGACGTCACGACTCAATACGGCATCTGACAAACCGGCGCAGCATCCGCACCGATGGCAACCTGCGAATACTGGCTGTTATCTCATCTGTTTATTTCACATTAAATGGGCTCTATGTTATAACTACTGCTGTCCATATAATGTTTTTAATATGCAAAAGATCATAAATTAGAGTCGAGTTGCATAATTAATGACACCAGTGGTGGTTCTTCCTGGGCGAGCCCCTCTCTCAGCCGCCGACCCCCCGGCCAATTAAAATGCATAAAACTTTCTGATATTCTGAGTTGGGAAGAAAATGCAGTGTGGATCTGAACAAACAACTAACCTAGCCTCTCTTTTCTCAGCAACATGCAGGGGGGATACTAGATATACTTTAAAAAAAAATTCTGTCGCTTGTGTGCCTCCCCCATTCTCATGACGCCCTGGGCTACCAGCCATACGGCTCGTATCTGACATGGTATTTTTGGGATGATTTCAGTTAGTCTGATCATTCTGTGTCTGCTGTTTTTCAAGAAGTGTTTGCGTCTTCATTCTTCATAAATTGTGTATTTTGCTTTAAATTTTGACATCTCAGTAATTTAATATTCTCTTCTTATCTCTTGGTATTACTGTTTAACCTGGTTATTCTGCAAAGCTCTAAGAGCAACCAAGAAGCATTCAAGGTCTTCACTGAGGTATAATAACTGAAGCGACGGCTCAGAAGTCAATGTCCTGCGTTTCCTTTGATTAAAACAGATGTTTTTTCGCCTCATAAGGAAGGCTCAGATCCACACCAGTGTGCCATAGACGATTGTGAATGACCAAAGTCAGCCGGCCGCTTTGATCTTCATGTCCTCATGGCTTCAGATGAGTTCGAATGTATTTCCAAACGGCTGCCTTGAACGGCCCTGACAGTTATTCCCATAAGAGACGAATGCAGTTCGAGTCGGGCTCCAGTAGATTTCCAATGAAGCATCTCCAGAAACCCTCCTGATGACATCCACAGGCTGGAGTCTTTCTTCCTATTGAGGACAGAACATGTTCAAGTCAAATTATCGACGGGGGAGGGCCGGCGAGGTCACTGCTCGAGGCGGTTGGTTGGCTTCAAATGGTAAATGGATTTGTAGAGCTTTTCCAGTCATTTTGACAGGAGGAAGCTGGAATCGAACCTGCAACTTCCGATTGCGAGACAACTGCTTTACCCACCAATGTTTCACAGGACTTTATTTAGAAGTATTAGAGTAAAATAGAACCCAATAGAAAAACTTAAAACCTAGAAACTACAAATCATTTACTTTCCAATTACAAATGATGGAACCTCTTGTTCTCTTCAAATACTTTGTAGTTTCTGGTTGTGACGTGACAAAATGTGAAACTGTTCAAAGGATGTGAATACTTTTGCATAACCCTATGTTGCTAATGAAAGAAGAAGACGACGCAGAACAAAAGAATACATGGTTATCAAATTATTCATGGCATCCCGTGGCATTCGCTACCACTTGCTCAAATCCGCAAATACTGGATGGAGTTTCCCTCAGTGTGTTATAAGCCTGGCGGGCCACCAGGCTTTACTTGTGCCCCCACCAGGCTTAGCATTGTTAATTTATTAGTTGCTTTAAATGATTGCCTTTTTTAAGACTTTATAGGTGGTGTTTAAGTATTAATCTTCCAGTCGTCCAAAAATACATAACTAGCAAATGATATTTTCATATTTCCTGTCAACTTAAAAAAAAAAAAATTTAACTCAAAAACACAGCTGGTGGCTGGATGAATGACGTAGCGCCCTGAGCACCGGGCTTAGCAAGTTTTCTGGGGGAAACCTTGCTTGAAACAGCCTCTAAAAATGTTAATAGCTGCCTATTCTAATAGTTCAGACACTAATTATACCTTAATAGTGTATGTATTAATATACACAGTGCACTACTGCAGAAGCTAATATCTGCAGTACTGCTCATACACTGTTAGCTCATGAGCTGACAAATAGCTGTTAGCTAGTTTATTAGCTAACAGGGCTGACAAGCTATAAAATAAATAATTACATCTAAAACAGTCTTCCCTGTCTCCTCTCTTAGGGGTTCAGCCAATCAGAACCAAGCAAGATAAATGACTGTCCTGGATTGGCTGCTTTGCAAACGCCAGCCAGTAGTGTGTCATGTAGCAATGCAGCTAACTTCCCAAACTGCATTTCCTTTCAAATATTTTAGATATGCTCCACAAAAAAA
This sequence comes from Alfaro cultratus, assembly GCA_903066825.1. Classification (NCBI taxonomy): domain Eukaryota; kingdom Metazoa; phylum Chordata; class Actinopteri; order Cyprinodontiformes; family Poeciliidae; genus Alfaro; species Alfaro cultratus. The sequence continues at coordinate 40,274 of CAEFZX010030150.1, read as the reverse complement.
AAATAAAATAAAATAAAAAATTCTGTAAATAATTTGGAGATTCTTTTAACAGAAACAGATGGAAGTTTTGGTTTATTACATAAAGCCCACAAGATACACCGAAGTTTGTGAAACCATTGAAGGCGCTGCGGAAACCTAAACGCTCGGCTTAGTAACAATTATGCTAACTTTACTCAGCATGAAATGTATTCCAATCCTTCTTACAGCCGCAGTAGTTTCTTTTGCTCCCAATATCCCTCGTAGTAGCAGTTTAATTAATCAAGGAACGTAATCCTCATTTTAGCTGGACAGTCGCCCATTAACCACGATCTGCTAACTGAAAGGATTAGTGCCTTGCTCAGGGGCACTCCGACAAAGCGAGTGTGCTGTGCCGCCTTTCTGTGCAGTGGAAATAAATGAAAGGAAGACAAGGCTCAGTGAGAGACGCCGGCCTGCGTGTGCGTGTGTGGCTGTGTGCATTTAGTTATCAGGGGAGCACAGCATAGCTCTGCTGAGATTAAATTCCCAGAGCTTACTCTGACTATCAGTATTACTCCAGGACACACACACACACACACACACACACACACAGAGAGAGAGAAGGAAAGCTGAGTTGGAGGAAAGAAAGCTGCCATCACTACATTTTCATTCATAGAAAATATCAACATTGACAGTTCGCCTGCCGCTGCTATCACTCCTGCTAATAATCCCTACCAATCCCATCCAGTTTATCGGTGGTCCCATCAAATCTTTCTTTCCTGCTTCATTTCAATCTGGAGAAATATGGCTTCACTGTAGTAAAAACATGGAATTCAAAACTGAAACAACACCATTAAATCAATTTTATTAAAGTGACATTGATTGGCTATTGTGGATAAAGACAACTAGTCTGGTAGACTCGGTTCGACTGGGGACCAAAACAGCAACGTTCGGTTTGGTTCGCGACCCAAATCCTGTGAAAAATGTGTTCCCCCTCCTCACCTGTGGTGGCGCTACACAGAGAACCACTGAAGGAAACGACTCAAAAACCTCTGAGTGCAACTTCCTTCTTGACGTAAATAACGTAAATAAAACGGAGTAGCGTCAGATTTCGGAAATTGTTCCCAACTCTGCAATTTCAATAGTAATTTTTGATGTTTAAATAACTTTTTTTTTAAAAAATCAATCATTTGTGTCGTAGGACAGAGATAAAAAAATTGCATTTTGTCAAAGTTTCTCGACCTCCATTACTCTGTCTGTAATAGTCATGCAATCTTTTTGATTAGACAAAATTTAACACAAGAAAAGGTTGTGCATGAAAAATAGTTTTTAACTACCTAAAGGTTAAATAACTACCTAAATAAAAACAGCTTTTTTCCCCCACAGGCTCTTAAAATTGCAAATGCTACGGTTTACTAGGTCAGATCAGAGAAACAGTCTGAGCTAGCTAGCTAACCTGCATATGTAGCACAAAGGTGCATTCTCTGCTCCTGCTGCATGCTGGGATATAAATCTTGGATGTGTTAATTACCTCATGCGACCTGATTTCCTCCATGTGAAAGTTTAGCATGCGACAGACGGATACAGAGGCGGTGATCCATCACACGGGACCGCAGCTCTGCGGAGATAGGTGTGTGTGTGTGTGTGTGTACTGTATGCGAGCGTGTTTGTAGTAGTGACAGCGCTGTCAGTTCATCTTTCTGCATTGACAGATAACGCACATGTCAACCAGCCAAGCCAGCACACGTAAAACGATCCCATCCACGTTCCCGGCGCGTAAACACCTCGGCCCGTCAATCACTTCGTCTGGAATTCCCTCCGCTTGCTCGTCCTTTTCAACTCCTTCCCTCTTCCCGTTCCACCTCCCCTCTCCCCACCTTTCTTCTCCGTCTTTCATCATTCTGTTATTTTTCTTTCCTTTTCAAGAAACTGTCTGCTGCCCTGAAACTGGGTCTTTTTTCCTCCCTTGGGTACTCTGTATGTTTTTTTTTTCTTCCTCCCTCTATTTCTTCTCGTTGCTTCGCTCTTCCTCCCTCCCACGCACATCTTGCTGATAGATTAAATGTGGAAGGCGAGGTCTTGTAGTGGAAAAGAGAAAGTCTCTTTTAATTGCGCCGATCCCTAATTAGGCGGCCCGTCTCGTCTCCCGGCGGTGGATGTGACAAAACAGGAGGCCCCTTTCCCGGGTCAGCGGGTCGCAGCCTGTGTTGTCGCACACTCCCGCGCGTTGCTATTTTTTTCCTATGGGGAAGTTCACCTTGGTTGCCGGTGTGTGAATCTCTCGGTGGAGACTGAATGTTTGGTTGTGCAGCAGAAGGAGCGTTTTTGCTGAAAATACCTGGTTATGTAAGGAAGGTTTCACCACCCTCTCTATTCCCTGCAGGCCAGTCTCCAATGGTTCCAGTAGTTATTACATTTACTGCTTTCATGTGTCTTTTAGTCGTGTGTGTGTGTGTGTGTGAGCGAGTGTTTTCATCACAAGAGACACAGAATGGTGAACTTCTGAGTGTAATGTAGAAATCTCCTGTTTTCAAATGTACTTTTATTTCTTTAGGCCTGTCGCAATAAGCGATAAAATAATTAATCACATGATAAATTAAAACGAGGTAAATGACGGACCAGAAACATTTTCTGCTCTGTGATGTTTTTTGTCGACCATCACCTCTGACTTGGATGCTCACAGCATGATGCTGCCACCGCCGTGTTTCACCACGGGTATTTTGTGTCCCCAAAGCGATTATCATATGAATGCTGCTGCAGCGTCCCATCGCGCTGACTTCTGCTCACTTCTGAGTGCCTCTCTTAGCATTATGAATTGTTCCAATCCATATCCATGTAATTAAATCTGCTTCTTCGCTCGCAATGAGTGGAAACACTGTCTAACATTCTTGGGAAATTAATTTCACCAAAATCAGATTGGACACCGATAAGACACGGATCACCCTGAATTCCCTGCTAAGCCTTTTGTCTCATGCTTTGTGTATGGCAAACACAAAAGCCTCCGCAACTGCTTTTAGTGCAAGACCCCCACCGGTGCTTAAATAACACCAGTTCATTCTGTTTTGGAACAGAAAAAGCTGTTTTTTAGAAAGTGAACTGAAGTGAGGCTTTTGGAGAGCAACAACCAGGTGGAGGCCCTGACCACCATATTTATGTCTTGAGTTGGTTTTACTTTGGATCGAACTCATTTAGCATGTAAACATTCACATGTGAATGACACAAGTTAAATTAATGAGACGCTGCATAAGTAGGGTGACCTTTAACCTCCTAAACTGCTTACAGCTGAACCCAGAAATTCACATACACAGAATAAAGAGATACATATATTTTTTTTCTCACTGTCTGAAGTTAAATTAAACCAAACTTGTCTTGTTTTAGCTCAGTTAGAATCACCCAAATTCTTTTTATTTTCTAAACACCATCATAACGACAGATGAGATGTCAGAGATGCATTCACTAATGTCTTCAAAATCAATAGTTTACATACAGAATCATTTCTATCTATTTAAACAATGAGCGAAAACCCAGATGATGGTATCGTATCTTAGGAGTCTTCTGATATTTTAACTGACACATTTAAGGTAATTGGAGACACACACCTTTGGATTTATTTAAAATCACGACACAATACGATATGATATGACAATTCAGAACAACTTCCAGATGTATAAAGGAGCCACATCCGTCTGCTCAAACAATTATACACAAGCATAGCCGAGATTGAAATGTCCAAATCTGTCAATCGACCCAAGAACTAAAACCAAAGACATTTTAGAAGATTCTGCTGAAAGTGGCAAAGCAGCTGGTGCTGACATGGACTGAAAAGCCGCTCTGCCAGGAGGAAGCCATTAATCCAAAAGAGCAGCCTTCCTTTTTTGGAGAATTGTCCTGTGGACCGGTGAAACTAAAGTGAAACTGTTTGGAAATAATGACCATCATTACATTTGGGAGAAAACATGTGATACCTGTAAGCCTGGCAGCGCCAAACCAACTGTGACGTATGAAACTAGAACTTTTTAAAGTCAATATTAAGCAGTTATTTACTTAAAACGGTCTCCTATACCTTGATGAAAAGTTACTTGCAGGTTTGTTTTTGTCTTATTTCAAATGTGCTACGATGTTTGCGCAAGAAACTAGACCAAAAAAACACAAAATCTTACCAGGTTTTGTGTTTCTGCAGTGAAAGTGGTTACAAAGTGGCTTAAGGAGAACCAAGCCGACGTTTCGGCACCACAAAGCCTTGTTATCAGTCTGATGGAGAAGGCGTGTGAGTGAACCCTGACTCAGTTCCACCGGTTCTGTCTGGAGGAACGGGCCAGAACTCCAGCAAGCCACTGTGAGAAGCTTCTGGAAGGAAACCCAAAACGCTTGACCCGAGTCTTACAGTTCACAGCCAGCGCTACCAAATACTGAGGAAATTCATTCAGATTCTGAAGACATTAACAAATAAATCTCAAACATAATCTTTCCGTCATTGTTGTGGTATTTAGCAAATAGAAATCATTTTGGTAATTCTAGCTGACCTTAGAAGATGTTTGGTCTGATTTAACTTCAGACAGTTTTTTGGTGGGTTGTAAACTTCTGCTATTTTAGTTTTAAAAAGTAAAACGTATTATGACACATTTTTACAACTATCATCCCCTCTATAAGTTCTCATTTGCCTAATCCGTCCTTGGAGGTGAAAATACCAGCTGAGATACGTGCCGTAGCTACGGGGGTGTGAACGGTCTTCTGGTGGTCGGCAGATGGAAAAAAAATCAAAAAACAGTCTAGACTCCATTAAAAGCATTTTCGATTAAAATCCTCCCCAAAAAAAGCCTTCCAGAAAAATCCCCTTTCACATTAATTAAAAAAATCCCCTCCAACACCTACTGACATGAAACTTTTCTCTGTCTGATTAAAGCCCAGCTGGCATTTAATCACAGGTCAAACGGCTCTGCAGGACTCGTGGCTCTAGCTTTGACCGGCAGTGATGGAGGCGCCACTGCCAGGTGGACCGGCTACCTTTCACTCATCTTTACACCACAATGAGCTATTTATCGAAGATTATTATTAAAGTCTTTACTTTCAGGATACTTTGGGCCTCCTGCCGGGCCTGACCTTTAGTCTCGTTGTTGTCTCTCATTGCCGTGTTTGAGTGGAATTTGAAGTTTCGCCAGCCGGAGCGTCAAACGTCAGCGACCCTGTTGTTTCTACGTTTACCCGTAAATGCCGTGACAGAAAGACTCATGCTAACGAGCTTCTGTCCTTCTGTCTTTGCAGCCATCTTGAGTCGGAGCGCAGTGCACTGAAGAGGAGAGAGTGGGAGAGGAGGAACCAGGAGGTCCAGCAAGATGAAGACTTGTTCTCAACCGGATTTAACCTCTTTGGAGAACCGTATAAAGTAAGAGCAAAAAACCCAAAACAGCATCAACAAAACTATAAGCTGGTACAAGTTTGTTTTTTTTCTTACCGCTTTTCTGTTCCCGACAAGAAGTGTGATGGGTCTTTTCCTCAGCTTCTTAAACTATAGAGATTGTGTGGCATAAAAATATGAGATGATGGCGGATCAATTAAAAACTTTTATCACCGTCTTTGTGATGGCGATAAAAAAACATCACCATCACATAAAAAATTAATTAAACGCAGACACAGCTTTCTTGAAGCACGTTTCAATTTAATTCCAGCTTGCAGTCTTCTCGTTTAACATTTTAAAGTCTGATGACATAAACATAATTATAATTTTTGTGTTTTTTTTTTTTTATACACAGGAAACCATTTTAAACTCATTGCCTTTTTTTCCAAATTTGCTTGTATCATAATTAACACATCAGGCTTATGCACTCATTTAATCATCATGACCAACATGACCTATTTGTGACATTGTGTGATACTTAAAATGCATTGATCGCTTTTACTGATTTAAAGGCATATTTTTACAACATGTTCACTCAATACAGCATATTTTTGACAAAATCCTTTGTTAGAGAAACAATCGTATAAAAATTTATGCATTTGGTGCTAGAGGGTTAATGACGCATTAGGGTTGTTATAAAAAGAAAGGAGAAAATATGAGTAAATTTATACACAAACTCAAAGTTTTTTGGAAAGAAATGGGAGATTTCAAAGTCTCAAAAGTCAAAACTTTTCAACTTTTGAAGCAGAAATTTGTTTGTTTGTTTTGTGTTTCTAACTGATACGTTTTTTTTTTGTTTTTTTTTAAATTGCATATTTTTCTTCCTTTCCAAATGAAAATCTTACTATACAACTCTGGAAAAAATCTAAGAAACGATCAGTTTCTCTGATTTTACTTTTTATAGGTATATGTTTGAGTAAAATGAACATTGTTCTTTTATTCTATAAACTACTGAGCATGTCTCCTAAAAGTTTAGTGTGTATTAGCAGGAAATGAGAAATGAGAAATGGTCAAAATAAAAATAAAAATGCAGAGCTTTCAGACCTCAAATAATGCAAAGAAGACAAGTTCATGTTCATTTAGAAACAACAACATTAATGTTTGAAATTAGGAAGAATTCAGGAATCAGTATTTGGTGGAATAACCAGGAGGTTCTCGATGGAGCTCAGTGCAAAGGCTCTTCATGTTCTCCAGAGCTGCAGGTCATCTGAACTTATGTGAGGGGAACCAAACTCACTGCGATCGATGGGAGGTGTTGACTGAAGGAGACCGAATCAAAATGAGCCTGAACAAAGTATTAGTTCAATGGTCTGCAAAGGAAACGTAATGATCAGCTCCGGCTCATCATTAAACCACAAACACACACAACTGTATTAGCTAGCTTAATGTTGCTTGAGAGTTTAAACACATAAAATGGAAAGAAATGCATTGTCATTGGCTTGTAGCTTATTGTTAGCAACAGATAGCATCACAACATCTTGGCTCTCCGACTCCAAATGAAACTCGTCATTCAGGTTTGTGAGGAATTTGGGTTGTTTTGCTTCTACTTAGTCGAGCTAACGGTATCTGTACTGACTGGCTAGTCTCAGTCACGTGGCTATAGCTACATTACATTATAATGGTAAATAAAATTGAAATAATAGTCACCTAAATGAAACTTAAAAAGCAAAACTTGTTCTGAAATAATTTGTCTCTGTAATTTTGTAGAACTAGTGTGTATGTGTTAAAATGTAAGGAATGAAAGGGAGCGTAAAGCTAAGACGGGGCAACAAGCTAACCGCCATACGTCTTCCTCATCCATGTTTCCATCCTGAGCTGTATGACCGAGAGAGCTGCTTTCCCCACATGCGTTGCTCTCTTATTGCTGTCGGGGAGACAAGTTTATGCTTCTGATTTATCTCTGCTGGAGAAGAGCTGAACGTACCTGACTCCAGAATTGAATTTAGGGGAAAGAGACCAAGTTTACAACACCTTAATCAATTAGGACAGGCTGGTCTCCTCCAAGAACGCGGCTCTGTGATTTAGGCTAATATAAAGCTACTCTGCCTGCTGTAAATTATAATTCGAAAGGACTTATTACGGGTGACAAACAATAATGCGAGTCTTCTGTATTGTTTAATGTCGTTCGGTGGATGGGAACGCGGATAATGTGACTGTTTCTCATCCTCTTTTTCCCTGAGGCTAAAATCCGAAACAATTCTACACACAGTTGTATACTTATTATTTTCAGATACCTTTTTTCGCTCTTTCTTCCCTTTCTTTAACAAAATGTAAACCAGACATGCATGAAGTCCTCGGGCACTCTGTGTAAAATTGATTTTGGCTTGTTAACTCTCATTAGCTTCCACCAGGCGCTTCGGCACTTGGTTAAACCGGAGCAGCTTCGAGTCTTGACAGAATTTGCGCTAACCTGCTGTGTCCAAACACAGAGGATAAGAGGGTTTCTTACCGAGATGCTCCTCGGGGCTCGGGGGTCAGTAGAAGCAAATGAGAGGTTGCTCTTCTGATAATGAATCCAATTCTAGGGGCCTCCACACTCCTAGTAATCGTTTCTAAGCCAATTAACAGCAAAGACGTAAGGTCAAGAACTGTGCGTACGAGGAGAGAGGAGGGTTGTGTGTGTGTGGTCTGGTCGGTGTGAGGTACCACTGCTGCATGCTAGCCTCTGCAAATAAAATGAATTTGTACACAGGTAGGCTACGTTTCCATCCAGTTGTCATGCTAATTTTGAGCTAACTTCTAAAATGTCGACAAAATAAAAAAAGGAAATACAAATTGTGGGGTTCCCATCTACTAGTTTGGAGCGAATGAATGGGGCGTGATTGTGTAATTTCAGATGTTGGTGTCTCGCACGGCTGTACTAAGCAAGAAGAAGAGGTTGAAAACTGGCATGGACCACATGTTTCAGAGACATTGAGGGAAATTTCTGGGTCAAGATGTAATTGTTCTGTCATGGCAACCAGCTTTGGCGATGCTGAGTCCCGTTCGCTGCAGAACCAGGGTTGTAATAGTTTTGGGTTTTCATTGTAGTTTAGTTTTATTTTGTTGAGTTTTTGACTAATTCAGTTAGTTTTAATTAGCTTCTGGTGTGTATTTGCCAGTTTTTAAAAGTTAAATATTTAGTTTCAGTTTACTTTTTATTAGTTATTGTCGTAGTTTTAGTTTTTTTACATCTTGGTTAATTTTTGGGTGCAGAATTTGAAAAGGTTGGAGTATTGTATTGTGATTATATTTACGTCAAGAGAAGACTTTCCAAAAAATGGATTCAGTTATCATTGACCAACCAACTCACTCTGGTGTTTCCTCCTGACTTTTGGTGTTTATTTTAGCGTAAATGCCACGAGGAGGATTATAAAGTACCGAAATTTTCCAACAGCTGACATAAAATGCTTGTGTGAGGGGAGGTGGGGGTAAATTTCACATCAGCTCAAAAGGCTAATAAACAGATTTATGAACATGAAAATAGAGGATATTACATCTATAATTTCAGTATGCTTTAGTTAGTTTTATAAACGCACCACTTAGCTCCAGTTAACTCTTACCACCTCAAGCTATCGTAAAAACGTTTGAATTTGATGGATGAATTACGTTCTACGTTTTCTAATCTGATACTCCAAATGGAAACACAGTCAGGTTACATATGTCAAGATTTTCTTTATTTTTATCTCAATCAAATCTGCTGCTAAAGCTGGACCAATCTGTCTTTTTCTGGCATGAAGAAATGTTTGCTGTCTTTAAACAACTAATTCCACCATGGGGATGTGAATAAAAGATACATCATACTGCTTTTTAACATCCTACTGATGTCAAAAGATACTTATAATTCAGATTTTTTTTAAAATATACACTAATACTGTGATTATTGGGATTGGATTTATAACATGGTAACTTTTAGCCCTTTGCAACACTAAGCCTAAATACAAACGCCCTGAATTTTGGCATTAGATCTAATTTGCAGGAAGCCTTATTACTCAGCGAAGAGGCTGTTCCCTCTTCGCTGCTGCACAGAGGTTTTCAGGTTCCTCATTAATTACAGTCATTAGCTGTACAGGGAAGCTGTAATTGAAAAAAAAATAATTCAGATAAAAGGGAACGGGTCACTGCATCATTCATAGGGGACAACTTGTTTACCCGTTTAATACGCCTGCTCTTTTTCAACTGTTTGAAGAAATGTCCGCACATTTCTCCAGTTTGTGCCTCGCTATTTTCTTCTACTGATTTATTTACCACACCACACAGAAATTTCATTTATTTTTATTTTTTTTATGCTCACTTTGTTTGATCAATTTGCTGTTTTTTTGCCAAAGCCTGTTCCTGAGCAATTCCCCCACCCGGGGCTCTGCGTTTAAGTCCGAGCTCCTCTTTCATATCAGCTCGTTTTACCTATCAGATATTGGATTTGTGGAGCCCGCATGACCTCTGCTTTCTGTTTTTAGTTGTTTTTTCTTTTTTAATCATGTGTCCGTCACTTCTGTCTTTTTCTTCTCCTCCCTCTCCCAACATTCATTCTCTCTGTCAGCTATTAGCTAATCCCCCTTCTAATCCTGTTAAGGAGCGTTATGCTGTTAGCAGCTATTTGGGATGATCTATTCACACACTCTTAAACACACACACACCGAAGTCATACATAGGTATTCATCCTCTCCCTCTCCTCTGTTTTCCATTTTACCTCTCTGTAAATGTGTTTTCTGTTCCTCTTCAGCCACCAGATCTTTTATTCATGAGCCTGAGATGGAGACGAGATGGGCTAATTTATTCACAGCTAACTTGGGCTCTCCACGGTGTGTAGTGTTTGTGCGAGTGTGTGCGCACAGCAGCGACTTCTGTTGGGATTATTTGAACGCTTTTCCGTCAGTTCTGATGTGCGTCGTCCGTAAATGCGTCTTGATCGTTTTCTTTCTTTCGTTTATTTGCACGTTTGCAGGTTTTCTTGTTTTATTAGAGGCGAAACGATGCAAAGGAAAGACTTGATGCGGCAGATTAATGATGTTTGTTGGCGTTCCGCCTTCTTGATTAGTTATCTTAAAATCTGTTTGGGAATATTTCACTCCTTCTATCTTGTACCATTTTTTTTAGAAGGATATTTATGGCCTTTTTGTTTCAGGTAAAAATAATTATTGAGCTGCTCATCTGAGTTTTTGCCATTTGCAATTTCTCTGTCCAAGCTACACTATAAAAATATTAAATAGTAAATATTTTTTCCACTATTGATTACTTTATTAGGAGTGGAGGCGATGTCACAATGAATGAAGCACTGTGTTATTAGCTTTAGCTTTAGCACTGTTGGTAGGCCTAGCAAAACTGAACAGTTGTCTATGAAAGCTGACCTAGAGAAGACGGAAAATAACTCTGAGATTCCCAAAAGACTTCCTACACTTCTGAATCCAGAGCCTTTAATGGCTGGCTGAGGTTGAAAAGCAAACAGATAAAATGGGTCGACTGTGTGTAAGCACACTACTCTCTGTACAACATGCAGAAAATACAATTTCCTTTTAAACAACTCACAGTATTGTTTAGCTTCTGCGATGTCGCTTTCAAAAATCTCACAAATGCTGACAGTTTTTGGTTGTCCTCTCACAGTAACAACTTCCAGACTGAAGAGTGTTGTGGTCAGTGCCAGTCCAAGTTTCTTCTTCAAATCAAACAAAATTGGTGTCACACGTTTGTGCAGCAAAGACTTTCATTTGTGCCACTATTTTTTAAAAGATATTATTGTAAATGTTTCCGGAGGTCATCAAAGGTCAAAACAACCCCCTTCTCCACCCTCACACACACTTACAAAATCAAACAAATTTGGCATCAATCAACTGTGCTCTAAAACGTTTAGCTGCACAAACCAGATTTTCTGCTCGCTGACCTCTGGAAACTTTTTTCTTTTGTAAAATTTGAAAGATTATAACGGCACAAACAGTTTTGTTGCTGCACAAACATTTGACACTGTTTCCACTCAACGTGAGGAGGGCAAGAAGGTCAACTTCCCTCAGGGTGTTTTTTGAGTTTGGACCTTGCGGGTCACCAGTCAGAGCCAAGAAAAGTGGAAAATTTGCTAGTTATAGTTTTCCCCCATTAATTACCCTTTTTATTTAGCGAAGATGTTTTCTCAATTTCAGATTTTGCTATTTTGTTAGTTTTAGTTTCCTATAATAACCTTTGTTTGGTTCTTGATTTATTTTCTTTACAGTGTTTTAAGAAAGTGGCACGGTCAATACAGTAGGCCAAATTGCTTTTACTTCGTAATCTGCCAGTATTGGTGAAGATTGGTCATCGTGGTGCAAACAAAATAAATCCAAATGCGCATGATTACACTCCCCCCCATCTCACAGCACCATCACGACAAAGTCCAATATGTCCGTTACTTTGGCCGTTCACCAAACCATTACCATTATCAAACTATTACAGACGTCCCCATTATCCTCAGTTATGTGCTAATGTGCAAAACGTCTCATTTTTACAAACAGAACAAATACAACAAAAAAAAAGGCCTGCCAAACAAGCGGGCTAGCGGCGCAGTGCGAGCGTCGTTACCATGGTTTTCTCTCTCTCTCTGTTGCGCCGTGCTCGTTTTCTGCCGAGGCATGTTAAAACCAGAACACTTTGTGATTTCAGCTCCACCTGGCTCATAAAACTCATGTCAGAACAATTGCTTAGTGAAAACAGAACCCAGAAACTTGTGATCATCATGAAACGCAGCTTAAATGGCCCTCTATTACAGCCAATAGTGCCTTGGTGTTATGATCATTCGTAATGTCGTGAAGTGTTTGCTATAACACACACACACATGCACGCACACACACACACACACTTAGAATTCCCTCCTCAGCAATGAGCCCTCTCCATGGATCATTGCATGTTATTACTCTATTATTTGGTTATTGACTGAAACCGTTTGCATTGGGACAATAAAACCACACGCTCAAACGCTCACCTCGAGGAAAAACAACCATCGACATATCAGTCTTTAATTGTCCCCTTCTTCTCTCGCCTTCGAGAGCTAAACAGATTATTTAAATTCATCTTTAAATTTATTAATCTTCTTACTGCTTCCTCCTCTCTTTAATTCTCCAAAGAAATACGGTTTTACTTCTTCTTACCAGCTTTGCAGTGACTCGACACCGCCGCGTCCCTGTTAGCGCCGTGGTAATTGGGCCGTCAGCAACCTCGGCTTTATATCTGAGAAATTCTATTGACCAGATTGCTAATCAGATGTGCAATAAAATTACTGGACGGCATTTCGCATTGATCTTGCTCACTGGTCCCATTGTTCCACGGTTGTCTGTAATTCACGATGAAATGTCAGTCGTGTGTCGGTTTGCTGTAGATCTTGCATAATTCAGACCCTGCTGATGAATGGTGTCGGCTTTACGGCTCGTTGTTCAGGCTGAAAACTTGTCACATATTTATTGCTTTCTCTGGTAAAGATGTGTTAAAAAATAAAATAAAATCTTTACAGAAATTGTTCATGTATTGGACTTGGTTCAATCTTACCTTTTAATTTCCAGAAAACCTATTCAAATACATTAAAGAGGCAGTTTTATGTAAAATCAATCAGGCATGTTTGAGAAATCCTCTAAGCTCCATGGCAACCATTCAGCTGTGCAAAACGCCTGGGTGGACCTAGCTCCGCCTTCGAGGATGAAGCTCCTCGTTGGAATTTCAGTTTCCAAGTTTCCACCTCACAGAGCAGCCCTGCCCATCACTCCCCACTCAGACTAGCCAGCAGCAATCAGCAAACACTTGATATTAGTAAATAAATGAAAGGAAAAAACTATCAAGATGCATTTATGGAAGATGCACATCAGAGCTATGGTTAAAACTTTGTTAAAGGGTTAATAGAGGAGCCATGACTTCCTGAAGGCAGAGTTTCAGAAAGAGCAGGAGCTTCTTAAAGAGACAGAGGCCCAATTTCATGGTGTTATATTTGATAAATACAGCATTTTTATAACAACTTAAGGTGGCATAGTTACTTGGTTGTGCTATAAAATTGCACAATGTGATCACAAGGTTGTGTAGTATGTATTGTGTGCCTGGAAAACATGCTACTGCACCTTTAAAGTATATTCATATTAGTAAAAACATTATTATACCCTGCCACATGTGGGAAAGCATCTTCTTCATATGGTATTCCTGAAATGCCAAATATAGGATATGCTAAAAATACCAAATAAAATCAATATGCTTTCATGGACCCAACATTGGAAAACATTTTTTATGTTTGTATACATCAACTATTAAAGTTCATTGGTACTATGTTGTATCATAATTCCAATCATGATAAAAAACAAAAATGTTCCCTTGATAAAAGTAAACGTTACAATAACTGCCCCCAGTCTCATCCGACTGAAGCTCACAGATCCCATTAAAGTCCCAGTAAAATGAACCAAACTCCACTTTGTGACGGTAAGGCGGAGAAGCCTTTTTATTTCTTTATCATGGATACTTGCTGATTACTTGCAGCAGTTCTCTACCAATAAAATTTTAAAACCATTCAATACAAACAGTGTTTGCACACAGTTACCAGTTCTGGGACTTTATCTTCCTCTTTTTTTGGCTCAAGAAGAACTGCTGCCACTAGTGCTGATTTTCTTCTTTCTTTAGGGAATCTGTCACTGACACTAAATGAGCTGTTAGGCTATTCTTGGGCACCTCTCAGCACTTCCGATAGCAGGTAGGCTGCTTTAGGATGACATATAAGTAAAGGCAGGACTGTCCTCCAAACAGTGATTGGCTGAGAATGTGGGGTCAGAGTAATAATGACTCCTGCCCCATTAATTTCACAGCTTTGGCCCGAGATGGGGCCTCTTAAAGGTGGCATTATTTAATTAATCATCTCCTCCTGAAGGCTGGTCAGTGGTCACCCTATCTATCTCTCACTATTCCTTTCCAGATGAGTAAAGAGGGCTGTTCATCAAGTCTGGTAAAAAGGAGAAATGGAAGACTTAATTAATGTCCTTTTCTTCTCCCTCCCTCTGTCCTTTTTCCCTCTTCCTTTTTTTTCCCCTTCCCTGCCAGACTAATAAGGGCGATGCGTTGGCCAACCGGGTCCAGAACACCCTGGGCTCCTACGAAGAAATGAAAGACCTGCTAACCAGCCACTCCAACCAGAGCCACTTGGTGGGAATCCCCAAAGGCAGCACCGCGAGCAACAACCAGCAGCAAGCGGCGGGCTCCTCCACCTCCGACAGATCGGCCATGGAGTCCCAGCTGTTCAACGAGGCCTTGAGAGGAGCAGCGGGCGGTGGAGGAGGAGGAGGTGGAGGAGGAGGAGGAGGAGGAGCAGAGGGAAGCGGGGAAAAGAGGACGGGAAGCGGCGCTCTGTCGTCGGCCTCCATGCAGCCGCCCGCTGTCATCGCGTCGTTATCGAACGCGGCGGCGGCGGCGGCGGCCCCGCACCAGAACGCGAAAAAGTCGAGGAGCTCCATGGAATGTTCGAAGGGAGGTCAAGGGTCAGGGGCGCCGGGACAAAACGGACAGGGGCAGGTTCCTGCGGCCGCCGCAGCCAGCCGGGCCAAAATGGCTCTTTTAGAGGAGCAGCAGCTGCAAAGGCACGAGGAGCTGTTCAGCTCTCTCAAAGATGAACTGGGTCTGAAAGAGGAATCAAGCCCTTCCTCCTCGTCTTCATCCTCTTCCTCGTCCTCTTCCAGAAGGCATTCGTCCAAAAGCCATTCCCTAGCAGGTAAATGTGACACAACGTGCCTCAAATGGAATTGCTACTCTGATTCTGTTGCATTCAAGAGTCTTTCAGTTTTATGTTTTATATGTGCATTTAATATCGAATGGTTTTATACTGCAGAATATTAATGGACTGTTGGCGTCGATCAGTGTTGTGAAGATATAAACATTGAAGATACTGCAGAAAATAAAAAATAATAATTCAGGTCTGCTATCCTGTTGCCATTGGCATGAGTCCTTTAGCGCAGTGGTCCCCAACCTTTTTATCACCGCAGACTGGTCAAGGCTTGGCAATTTTACTACGGCCCGGTAAGAGGGTCGGGGGAGTTTCTTCTAAACCCTGCTTCACCTGGCACAATTTAAAATTTTTGCCCCAATTTCCCCTTATGACAATCTCAGAACGTTCCCAGTGTGGCTTGCGATAATCATAACCAATCATCCTGCAGACCGCTCCGATCTAACATCGGGCATTTTCAATATGTTGATTGTCCTGGTCCGATTATCGCAGCCTGTGGGGTTTTTCCCTGACTGAACGCAGCCTGTTGAATGTGACAGGTAACCAATCAGAAAGCGCGGTGACGTAAGAACGGAGGGGAATCCCAAACAGTTGACATGGCAACCGAGAGTCCCGTGGATATCTGAGGTGATATGTGGAAACAGCATGAATGTTTATTCAGCATTTTGTACAAGGAATATCAACAGAAATCATAATGAGAGGAACTGGAGCGAAACTGGTACCGCAGTTAATAAACCCGGTAACGTTTCAGCTGTTATTAACTGACATAAATATGTTATAACTGTAAGGCTTTATTCAGTCAGGGCTTGACGCTGACACTAACTCGCTTAGAATGAGCCACAAACTATCACTAATGCTTCTTCATCGTCATCGTGTTAGATTATTGTAAATTCACGTTTGAGAATCGGGATGTTCGTGACTGGAATCGGTTCGTGTGTTGTGCTGTTTCTGCCGTGTGGCTGGACACACGAACTGATCGAACCTGTTGGACTTTTATCGGCTCTGTGGTCACAGAAGTTTGGAAAATCTGCCGATAATCCTTAAATCGTGCCGCGTGAACCAGACCTAAAACTCACAAGCTCTACTCCTCTCATCTCTATCACTGCCCTAACGCTCACTGACTCTGGTCGCTATGGTAACGTTTGCATATCCCTTCAAAATAAGATACAAATGCGCCACAAAAACGAACATTTTACTTTCATAAAAATTTTAACAAACGATAACGACAAATCAGTGGGAAACCTGAGCTTGTTTTTCTGCAACGAGACGGTTCATCTGGGAGTGATGAGATGATGACACCCAAAGTGATGCTTATTCACAGAGTGTTTGGTCTCTAAGTGGCGAAGGACTTTGAAGACTTCATTCCCTCATCAGCGAGCCGGTCGCTACATATTATTTAGAGCAGCTTGGACTGTGGGAATCACCTGGCGGGATAAATCCATTCTCCTGTCTCTTCTCTGGGCCTTTTCCCCTTCGCAAATAAACTTTCCAAAGACATTTGATCTGTTTCTGACTCATTTTGCTGCTTGTGGCTCAATGTTGGCGCGCAAGACGTAACCGAGAGAATCCGGTTAAAGGATTTTCAAAATAAAAATTCCTCCAGACTCAGATAACACATAAAACGGAAATATTTAATTATTTCTTGTGCGACCCGGTCCCAATTGGTCCACCGACCGGTACCGATGTGGGGTACCGATCTGCGGCCCAGGGGTTGGGGACCACTGCTTTAATGTGTCGACATACCTCAGTACGTTCATGAACACGAGGCTCTTGGGCCTTGAGGTGAAACAGACCGGAACAGTTTCAAAGCCTGTGGCCATTAACAAAATTAAAGTTGGGTTGGAGCTTCCTATTGGATCCTAAGGGTGGATCACACCAGCCCTATCTGGTCCGCTTCAGTCAGACTCTAGTTCATTTGCCTAGAAAGTCTGGTTCCTTTGGGGAGATGTGAATGTGAAAGTGGACCAAAAAATTAAACTCTCTAAAAACTTAAGTCTCTGTTTGGTAAAAATGTACCAAGTGAACCAGAAACTGCTCCAAAAGCAGGATGTGGACTAAACCAGAAGGCATTCTGGGTAAATACAACCTAAACAAACGTGTATCTAAAGCTAATTGTTCACGGTCTTTTACCAACGACTAAAGAGAAATCCTACAACTGTTGGAATTTGACGTCAAGCCGTTCTTGTTTACATTTTGTGAAGGTGAAAGTTGCGCCCGGTGTCTTCTTCTTGTTTATGCACTTCAGTAGTTCTTGGTGCAGCGCCACCACAGGCGAGGAGGGGAACAGGTTTTTCAAAACTGGTTTGTTTTTTAGCACCAGCTGAAAAAGTAACCCGGGTGTGAAAACAACCTAAACTAAAGGTCTGTTTCATGTTTTGAATTTTTGATACACTTAATCAAATGTAGTTCAAAATCTGAAATACCTGGAAAATACAGAAAGCCCATTTTTAACTACAGAATTGAACAAATAGAAATTGCGACATACTAAGTATTAAAACCTGAAAGTAAATGTTCTACAGTGATTACATATTCTTAAAAGCAAGCATTACATTTGTAAAATCTTTTTGCATTTGTTTAAAAAAATTTGTTCTTAGTTTCTCTAAAAATATTGCTACAATCTTGTCCAGTCTTGTGAAGCCAATGTTATGTTATGAACTCGATGAAATCATTTCAACCCAAATCAAGAGGTTTTGTTGTTTTATTAATTAATTCTTAGGAGAGGGTTGCCTTTCTCAAGATGTCTAAATCAAGAAAAGCTTTTACAGATGTGTCCTGATTAAAGGTGTAAAATACAAAACATTTTATATCAAAATTCTTAATTTGTTGTTTTTTTCATCCTTGCCTGAGTCATGAAGGCTGATTAAATAATTGTAGTAAAATTTTGAAGGGTTCCAATGATTCAAACCTTGTTGGTAAAAATGATTAAAATTAGCATTTATTACATAACCAGATAGTAAGGTTGATTTTGAAACCTGAAAACATCTTAATTCTTTTCAATTTGATTGGCTGTACTGGTCTCTGACGATGATCTGTTGGTAGGGTTTACTGTTCTCGGGTGATTTCTTTTTCTTCTCTCTCTTACAGATGGCGGCAACTTTCGGTCCTCCACTGTAGACGGTTGCCACTTTAAGTCTTCCTCCAGTGTGGAAAATGGCGGATCTTTCAAAACCTCCCCGTTCGAAAATGAAACAAGTTCTCACCTTTCTTTGTCGTCCTCCCCGCTGGCTTCCACCTCGGTTCTGACAACTCCCACGCCGGGTCTGACCACCCCCACGTCTGGACTGACCACGCCCACTTTCCCACCCGGCTGCCTATCGGGGAAGCCGATCGCTATTCAGCAGAAGCCCACGGCGTACGTTCGACCAATGGACGGCCAGGACCAGGCGCCGAGTGACTCCCCGCAGCTTAAGCCTCCTCCAGTGGCAACAGAGGGGTTTGGCAGCAGCCAATCTTTTGGAGGAACGTCTGGAAACGTGAAGAACAAACTGCCAAAACTGAACCTCAGCCACACGGGAGAGGTAAGAATTTGGAGTTGGTTACTGTTGATGCATCAACTTTAAAACAGTCTGTATACTGAGTCAAGAAAATCATCTTTTTTTTTTTTCTTTTTTTTTTACTGAAAAAGCAAATGAAAAACTTTTACTTTGAAGAACAAAGTAAAACCAGCGGCCTCTCTGGTCCACTGGTTTTAATATTTAGGATTTATTTTTTATTATGCTGTAGGTAATCTGTCAGTAAAATAGTAGGACAGAACCAAACTGAAGCCCCTGACTGAAATGACATGTTGCCAATCACCTAGAAGCTTCAACAGAGCATGTTACAGGGCATTCAGTATGCAACCTGTGGTTCCTGGGTGGGCTTTAATGAGTTTACAGGACAGCTTTGAGATTAATAGTTGATTAGCTGTCTATTTTTGTCTGTCTGCTGTTCTGTTAGCTTTGTTTAGAACTATCTAATCTAATTGTTCTTTAGATGTAAATGAGTTCCAATCAATTAACCAATAACGTCAGCTTAGACCTTATTTTAGTGTTGTGGTTTGGCTTAAGGATGGCCAGTAGATACAGAAACAAAGGTGGCAGGGCCATACTAGAACAGGAAAAACAAATGATCCTAACAGAGTCCAGAGT
Organism: Alfaro cultratus; assembly: GCA_903066825.1. NCBI lineage: Eukaryota > Metazoa > Chordata > Actinopteri > Cyprinodontiformes > Poeciliidae > Alfaro > Alfaro cultratus. The sequence goes on along the minus strand of CAEFZX010030150.1, from coordinate 21,109 downwards.
GGGATAGAAAATGATTTTTATGTGGTTCTGTTTTGAAATATAAACACTTGACAAGCTGCTGAACTTTCACCTTAACAGCACTCAGTCGGCATTACGGTGCAGCGTCAACTTCTCTATTGAAAATGACTGATTTGCTACAAAGGCGAGGATGAGTTGACAGAAAAGCAAAGGCATAATGCAGAAAAATTGTAATAAAAAAAATCATGATGCCAATTTGTGTTGCCCTTTATGTTAAGGACAGCCGGTTGACCCTCTTGATTCAAGAGAAAACTCTGGCTTTTAAGAAAATGGCCCCTTATCGATTGATAAGATCAATCAACTATAGATTAACTCAAAAATTGATAAGTTCCATGCCTACAACTCTTTGGAATCTTTTGCTCCTGGCAACTTGTTCCACCAGGATAAAGTTTTCCCATTTCTTTAGTTGCACATGCAACATTGACATAGTCCCACTGGGAAAAAAACAAGAAGTGATTCCCAAAGAGATCCTTACTGAATCTCATTGTACATCCTTAAAATATTCGACAGGCCAAGTGAAACTAATTTATGTGAGACCTGAAAAGTTTTCTACAGACATATGGTACTAAAGCAAGCCAGTGTTTCTGGGACAGACTGCTATAAACTAGGTGACTTAAGAGCCAATTCAAAAATGTTGTTTAGTCTTTTCATGCCTGAAGCCGTAGGTGAGACGCATTGGGAAGCAGCAGAAGAAAAATATGCTTACAAAAGTCTGGAGATACTTGATCAACGCTACTTTAGAAGAGTATATTTTTAAAACTAATTAGGCAAGTGTAATTTTGAGTACTGAAATTACAAACAGCAAACTCTGCATTACGCCTTTCGCTTTTCTGTCTACTCATCCTCGCCTTCGTAGCCAATCAGTAATTTCTAATTGAGAAGTTGACGCTGTACCGTAATGCCGAGTGAGTTCTGTTAAGGTGAAACTATCTACAGCACCATTCCTGCTAAAACAGACCTCAGAGCAAGCTAAACTCCCCACATACCAGAAAACTTCAGGCAGAGGTCTGATGACGGGTACAGGTTGTGCTCTGAAATGAGGACGAAATTTAAAACCCCTTCACTCTGAATTTACACTACTACTGCTCTGCAGTCGAACTCCATAACCGTTCAAATGTGGCTCGAATGCTCCAAGTCTAGAAACATTACTTCCAGTGGGAAGGCAATAATTCTGTCAGTACTCACCAAATATGCCTCCCCCTCAGCTACTTTCCTGACCATCCTTCAATAATGCTCTCCCCAGCTGCTCTCAAGGCTCTCTTTACAATATTCAATATATATATATATATATACATTATATGTGTATTTGCAGACTTTAAGACTTCTCTTTAAGGGCAATGATAAAAACCTTTTACATACGACCTGCAGCTTAAAAAACAATTTGCTATCTTTGGCCAACCAGACTGTGCAATATGGAGTTGTGAGCGCCATTTCACAACTCAAGGCCCTATGAAGCCGTGTTTATTAGTGAGGGTTTGTGTGTGGATCGTTTGCTTCAGCAGCTTGTCTAAGAGAGGTGGTTTTACACTTGAACACGATGAAAAGCAGTGTCATGTAAAAGAGATCGAATTCAACTGCCTAACCACCGTTTCACCAGAGGGGTCAGCACTGAGTCGCCTTTAGGTGAAATAAAGTAAAAGTAAACAAATTTGCACAAAAATGTCAGAAATAAATAAAGATAATATCATAGAGAACCTATTTAGACAGTTTATCAGCAAAAAAAAAAGTTGATTTGGGGGTTAGTTATACTTTAGGTTGGTCTTTCCATTCAGCTTTCAGCTGATTTCTATTAGCTGTGTTTCCATTGACCATGTAATTGGACAATTTGACATTTCAGAAATAAACTGTCTTTCTGAAAAACGGCAATTTTGAAAAAACTGTAGGCACTAGGATGAGATGGGGATGTTTTGAGCCATATCAAAATAGTTGGGTTTTTTTTGTTGTTGAAAACTGCAATGGAAACTCTATTTTCTCTACAACCAAACGTTGCCACTGGCACAAACCACAAAGAAGAATTCGACAGACAGGAAGTAGCTGGAGGATGAGTTTTTTTAAGGACTCACCGGAGGAACAAACTTATTCACGTGTGATTTTAATTGCGTTTCTCATTTTAATGGAAACACTGCAATTGTGACATTATGGTGGAGTTTTTCACACCACCACAGCACTGACAAAGTTTTGCGGACATTTGGTACAGGCACAAGATTCATAGGTTGAGTGAGAATTGAAATAACCGGACCTCAGTAGGTTCTGCTAAAGCCGCTCCACTGATCTACAACAACACACAGATCTGCCACTCGACCACCCATTAGTTAAAGGTTTGCACGGCTGATAAATGTTAGTGCCAGAACCACAGAACAAAAAAAATAATAAACAGTCTGTTTCTCTTCAGATCTGATTTTTATTGAATGGATCAGTAAGAGAACACAGAACTCCGTGATCGAGCACCTTAAACAACCAACCGAGACCCACTTTGCCTGGATGTAAGCAAAATATTAGCAAGTTTACAAATATGTCATTCACATCTTAGTGCTAATTTATAATCTGTTTATCATTTGACACCCAATTATAAATTCAAATTGAAGACTTAAAACCCCCCCCACAGTAATACAGACATTTTCATAGTGCAGGAACAGACTCCTCCTAATTTAACCCCTTCAATTATTCATGAGCATCTGCTTTAGCTGGTTAACAGTGACACATACTGTCAGTCTGCTTCTGATGTCACAAGTCCTGAGTGCATGTTTGCATTTTTTAGACTCATCCCCCCACCCCCACGTATTGTCTGTCCATCTCTGTATCTCTTTCTCTCTTTCTTCCCCTCTTGAAGCAGCAGGAGATGCGGGTTTTGATGATGATGTGCCTGTGTGTGTGTGTGTGTGTGTGCGTGCTGCGTGAGACTCGTTGACAGGCGAGCAGCCATCCATATCGAGAAAGCCAGCTGTTCCTATGCTTTGATAGGACAGATCTTTGTGTGTGTGTGTGCAGCGCTGTAAATGAGCCTGAGCTGGAGCTCTGAGCATATGGCACTAAGAGGGAGATGGAAGGACAAACAGCGGAGGAAGACGAGAGGAATTGAAATATAGTTTACTTTCATGGCCACAAGTGTTTTTGGAGGCTTTGTGGCGTCGAAAGCTTCCGGGAGGGAAGGTGTTGGACTCGATTTGCACTGAAGGTGAAGGGAAGGAGATGAGGAAGAGAGAGACAGACAATGACTGGCTGATTACTGCACCTTATCACGGCTGTATTTGTTCTAGTTAGATTAGTTCCTGGATGCGTTCTGCAGCTTAAATAGCAAAAGAGCAGCATGTCGCAGGGCAGGGCTTGTGAACCAGAAACAGATGGGACACTTCAATTGCTTCTGCTTCATGCGTCGTCTCTGTAAGCAGAAAGGAAATGTAAAGAGGTGATTTAAATGTTCAGACAGTCAGAGAAATTTGAATATTAGACTAAGGGTATTTTCACACCTGATAGTCCGGTAGACTCTGTTTCAAAAAAGCAACGTTTATAACATTTTCACCTGATGTGGTTCGCTTTCACACACCAAAAAAACCTAACGCTTTGAAAAACCTGTTCCCCTCCTCGTCTGTGGTGGCGCTGCACCAAGAACTACTGAAGGAAATGACACAAAAAAACACTGAGCGCAGTTTCCTTCTTCATCAGATGTAAATAAAAATGGAGTGGTGTCAGATGTTAGCGGTTGCGGGATTTTTTTTCTGCAAGCGCTAAACTCGCATGTTTGTTTTGGTTGTATTTACCCAGAATGCCCTGCGCTATAGTCTGCTTCCTGGTTTTGGAGCGGTCTCCGGTTTGCTTGACGTTCACACACCAGAGTTCACTTAAACCGCCCTAATTCAGGTTCAAATTGAAGAACGTTACTTATTGCATAGAAATTACTGCTCCTAGTTTATGTCATCTTCCCATAATGCATTGCAGCGTAAACAACGTAGCGATATCCGTGTGACAATATTTTATTTAAACAAATAAAAACCTATACTTTCAAACATTAAGCTGAAGTGCCTTTGGATTCTGCAGCCGGCTAATGATGCACAGCACACCAGAAATTCTTGAACTGAATGACTCCAAACATACAGTATACCAAAAGAAACCTTTGAAGTGGCCTAGTCCAAGACTGGATCCAAATATGGCCTTAAACAAACTGTGCTCAAAATCTCCTCTTTGAATCTGAATGTAAACAGTTATGCAGCTAATGATAAATGAATCAGCAACAAGGCAGTTCAAAGGGCTTTACATAGTAAGATAAAAACGTAATACCAGTTGTGAAACAAGCAATAAACGTTACATTTTGTCAAATACCATAATATAAATCAAGAATAATCATCAAATATACATAAAATATATTGATTAATGTTCCAGTTATTATTAATCAAATGCAAACAGAAACAACCAAGAAGCCAGTCAACAGCTTAATAACTTCATATGGACCCAGGATGGTTCTGATAGCGTTTTTTCCCCTTAATTATTGCACACATAATTCAACTTAAGCTTTTGGTATTTACTCAGGTTATCTCTGTATGGTTTTAAGATTTGTTTGGTGTTCTGTAACACTGATGAGTGACAAAAAAGCAACAACAACAAATAAAAAAAATAGAAAAACCCTCAAATGTGCCTTATCAAAGATGCAAGGATTAAGTTAGAGACTCGCTTGTACCTCTGGTAGTCGTAAGAGTCCCAAACGCTCCGATGTTTTGTGCAATGTTTTCTGATTGAGTCAGGTGCTACAAATGGGTTTAACACACTCGATATGTGCCTGGCAGTTCTGCTGTTGAGTGTGCTGTCAGTGTGTTTTTGTGTGACCAAGTGTGTGCAATAAGGCTTTAAACTGCTGTGGAAGCTTTCTCTTAGCACCATAGAATTATTGATCGGGGACCTTTATTCCTGAGTGTATGGGAGAGTGTGTATGTGATAGAGCGAGAAGGGAAAGCAGACTGATAACAGTATTGATTGTCTCCTAACGGTTACAGTAGCCTTGAATTCTCTTCAATGAGGATGAAAACACACAGACGCACACACACACGCTCAAACATACATATCTGTTGAGTGAAGGATTTTTCTCCAGCTGCAGCTGTTCTAATGCGGTGATGCCCGCTGTAGCTCCACAACATTAACAAGCAAGCAACTAAATGCTTCCATATGAGACTAAAACATAACACCTCGACTTTTAGGATGTGAAACACCCGATGCTTTCACTTTCTAGCTGAACCAGTCTGACTGAATGTAACATAAAATAAATAATAAGCTGAAATCTAATGGAGTTGAATGAATTCAGGGTGTCCCGCATCTTTAAAAAATCTTAAATTCGTTTATCTAAAACTAAGGCCGTAAAACGTCTTAAACTCTCAAGACTATCACATTAGTCTTTTATATGTTTTCTCGCTTTACTTTTCTGAGTCGGGCACCAATTAGGCCGGTCACGATAGCAAATTTTACTGGACGATAAATTGTCCCTGAAGTTATTGCGATAAATGATAATATTGTTGCTTTGAGACAATTTTCAAGCAATATAACGGTAAAGGCATAATGATGCAAGAACACATTCTCAAAGATGAATAAACTTTAAATTGTAATGAACATTTAACGCTGGAACTGGAAGACATTTTAAATATGCAAAATGATTGAACTTGTTTTAAATCAATTGATTTATTGATTCTTGTGACAGGCCAAGCACCGACATCGTCATTGTGTTCTGTAGCTTGAGGCGGTTGAGGAAAGCGCTAACTAGATGAATAAATCTCATCCAAGTGTTTGCATCCATCGCTATCACGTGAAGAAGCTGATTCATGTGTGACTTTAATTTCTTTTTACATTTAATCGAAAAACAGCAGTTTTGAAATTGTTTTTTTTTTTTCAACTTTAGATTTGCGCACATTTGCAATGGAAACCCAGCTAACGTGACCGATCAGACGAGAGAGACGTGAACTGTCGCGAAAACACAAACTAGCGTTAAACTTCGTTGTAATTCAAGACGTTTAACACGTAACTCAGAAGCACAAAATCTGCAAAATGAAAACAAAACACCAGTAACTCCCCCCTCTAACATCAGAGCTTTCGTCAAAGCGTTCACATTCAGGCGAGCAACACTCCAGTCGAACGGATGTGCATGTACATTTGTCAAACCCTGCCAGCAGTCTAGCACGGAGGTTTACATGGAGGTGACAGGTGACATTTCCAACAGTGCCTGTGACAAGTTTCATTTACATGTAGTTCAAAGTATGGGGCTGATGTAATTTCACACTGATTTGGAGGCGTGCTGCGGTGTTTTCCGTCAGCCGCGCGCGCGGGAACACGCGGCGCCTCCCCACTAATGTAGCGGTAAATAAGAAGCAGGCTAGACTAAGACCTTCAGTCAGTAATCACTGGGAGGGGAGCGCTAACCAAATCATCTCTGCTCTCAGAGAAAGCATTCATGTATGCCTGTTTGAAAGAAAAGATTCAGCCTTTATATAGCCCACTGGCTGGATGAAAGGAAAGCAGTAATACACACATTAATAACACCAGATGTCAGGTTGTGAAGAAAGCCGGGCGGGAGGCGAACTTCCCAGGATACTTGGCTTCTTTATCTTTAAAAAATTTGCCTTCCATTGTTATATTTACAGTTGAAACCAGATATTTAAGCCTTATGACCCACTGAAAAGGAATACGATGAAGTTTAACTTATATAATCATATCCCTTTTCCATTCATTAATTCATAGCATAAATAGTCTTCTTGTTTCCAGTATCCTTTCCAAAAAAAAAACCAATAATAATAATAATAATAACTATAATATTTCCTGAACCACACAAACACACACACACACACACACACACACACACACACACACACACACACACACACACACACACACACACACACACATATATATATATATATATATATATATATTTACACACATACACAAACCTGCACCAAATTCCCCAAGTCATCCACAGGAAATTCATCACCCCTATTCATCCTTATACTTTTGAATAGTAACCATTTTGAGTCTTTTCTTAAAATACCTCATGCTTGGATTTTGCTTCAGCTCTTTAGTGAGTTTGTTCCAAATCTTCACACCAATGACAGAAATGCACTTTCTTTTCATTGTTGTTTGAACATTCAAAGTTCCCTCTCTATCAGTAAATATCTTTTGAATATTTTCTGGTAATAGTTTGTTTCTAACTTTATACATAAACTGTGCAGTTTGAAACTCTACCAAATCTTGGAGTTTCAGGAAATAAGAATCTGTAAATAAATTGTTGGTATGACAATAAAACTCAACCTTGTGAATTATTCGAATGGCTCTTTTCTGTAATGTGCAAAATGGTTGAAGTGAAGTTTTGTAAGTGTTGCCCCAAACTTTCACACAGTAACTTAGATATTGTAAAATAAGTGAGCAGTAAAGAATATGAAGGGCAGAGGAGTTTAGACATTTCCTAGCATTAGAGAGAACTGCAACACTTCGAGCTATTTTAGATTGAACATATTTAATATGAGGTTTCCAACAGATCTTGTTATGAATCAATACTCCCAAAAACAAATTTAAGTCAGTCTCTCCACAGTCACACTATCAATTATTATTTGTAAATCGCCATGCCTTTTACAATTCCCAAATAACATAAACTTGGTTTTATCTAAATTTAGTGATAATTTGTTAATATCAAACTACTTTTTCAATTTACATAACTCTAAATTCATTTCCACCAAAAGCTGCCGTAAATATTCACCTGTACAAAAAATGTTTGTATCATCTGCAAATAAAACAAAATTAAGTGTTTTGGAAACCTTACATTTATCACTTATGTATAAGGTAAACAACTTTGGTCCCAATACTGAGCCTTGGGGAACACCACAAACAATGTCCAGGCATGAAGACTGGAAATCACCCAATTGCACAAATTGTTGCCTGTTGCTGAGATAACTTTTCATCCAGTGCAAAACTATTCCTCTTAGTCCATAGCAATCAAGTTTCTTGATGAGTATTTCATAATCAATTGTATCAAATGCTTTTTTTAAGACAATAAATACCCCAACAGCAGGTTTCTTTTTGACTAATGCACTGGTCACCTCTTCTATTAAATGAAGAACTGTCGTCGTTGTGGATCTTTCTCTGCCTTATTAGAACTTTTTCATCATTTTAGCAATTATTACATAAAACAAGCTCCTATATTGCTGAAAAGTTACTTGTAAGTGAATTGTGTCTTACTTGAAGTAAACAAAGGTATGTGCGCTAGAAACTAGATCAAAAATACTTGCTGAGATCTTGTATTTTTGCAGTGTAAGCCTATCAGACCCAAAACAGGAAACGGTTGAGTTTGTAGTAGAGAAACATCTATAATCTCAAGGACTTGGTCTTGGACAACAGACAAGGCAACCAGTGTTACAGAGCAATATTTCTTTAGAATAGCCAAAAATAGGAGAAAATTATATATTTTGTGGTTTTGTATGAGCTTAAGCTCTTATGTTTAGTTCCCGAGTTATATTAGTGGCATTGGTGAGCCTGCCACAGACACCTGAGAGGAAACATGCTATTGGATCACTTAAAGGTGGCAAAAGATGCAATTTGCTCACTCTCAGATTTATGCGCTGCATTAAGCATCTCTGATGCTGCGCAGGTCGTTCATTTCAGCAACAGCTGTGCTGATTTATTGGCAAATTCTTGTCAAGTCACTCCACTTAAATCCTTCTGCTGCGGTTAAAAGCAGGCAGTTATGACAACGATTAGCCCCAAGGCTAAGCATTGTAGCATGTGGCTAACTTTTCTGCCAACCTAAGCAGTCATTAGCCACCTTGCTAAATCGAGGCGACGTTCTGAAGCCGCAAAACTTTCTCACCGTTATGGTTTTTATCTATCCAGCTCTGTGTTCGGTAACTAAACCACAATGCTCTGCTTTTTCAAAGGAAGAAATGTAGCCACTTCCTGAGAACGATGAGGTTGCTAATATGCTAACACCTTCGTCAACCAGGATAAAACTCCTGGATATCAAAGATTTCTTTTACAATAGTGTCCTGACAAACAGTCAGTTACAATTGAACAATATCAGTAACATTATTAAATAAAACCCACTCTATTGTTTGTTTGTTTTTCTCACGTGCTAGTAGGTGTTAGGCTACTAGCCTTTTCCTGGTTAGTCTTTTTGATTGAGCTAACTGTGTTGCCACGAGACAAATGTTGGTTTGAGATTCTCACCAGTTTCGTTGTATTTTCCTAAGCAATGTGGAGGTAAAACTGTAAAAACACTTTCACATAACTGCTGTTATATGAAAGAGAAAAGCAACAATCACACTGCTACACAAAAATTAAAGCAGAAATACAGATTAGACATCTGCTAAATTTACTATTAGTTTTTAAGCTCTTTTTGTAGACATTGTGCTGTTTAGTGTTTTTTCCTCTTTGTAGTTTGACACAAATATATCAAGCTGATATTTGCTGGTTAATTAGTAAATCTATCAATTTAGGTAAAACAAAAAGTTAGCCACAGCTCCTTTAGTTGCCTCACCTGAATTCTTATAAATATATTGATGCCTCTAAAGCATTTTATCATTTAAGCCATCAAAAGGTATTTTATAAGTAATAGAAGAAAGGGTTTCCTAAATTTGTGGTCAGATTTTTCTCATTTTCATGCCGCTTTTGTTTCGTGCCTCTAGAAAGTAGTGAACAGGAATGTGACGATGAACTAATTCGTACTGATTCATTGATGTGGGTGTGTGACGTTTTTATTTCAGCAGATCAGGTATTATTTTTGGATGAAAATATGAAATATGGATGCATACGTTTAGAAATAGTTGTATCTGTAAAATCAGCTCCCTTCACCTAAACTGTTGACCTTCACTGAGAGAAGAGCTTCTTCCTACAGAGTGTTTCCGTGTTCTTGTTTGACCCCCTGCTGTCGATGGACTCTTGGATTGATTCTTTTAGACCTTATGGACCGACCACTTCTGGAAAGTTCCATGTTTAACAGATAATAGCTTTCACTGTGGTCCAGTGTTGTCCCAAAGCCATAGGAAGGACTTTCTGAGCGATCCTTTCCACAGATGTCAGTGACTCTGTTTCTTGTCCGTTGTTGAGTTTCTGTAGATATGGCGGCTTTTACAAATCTATTAGTCTACTTTATGAAGTCAGGCAGTTCTTATTTAAGTGATTTTTTCATATTAGCGGTGTAGCTAGTGAAACTGAACTCATTATTACTTAACAAGGAGGTAATCATGTTTTAATTTAGAACCTGGTTTGATTGGACTTGGGCTGGGTGATATTGACTTAAAGTTTTATCACGATATTTAACATTATTATTGTATTGTGATAACAATAGAAGTGACAATAAGAACTATTTATTACTTCTTTTCTAGGTAACCTCAGTGGACAAACATAAGTACTGCCCTTGAAAAACATTGTAATACGTCACATAAAGATGTTAGCTGCTCACAGTAACTGCATTTAATTATATTTTCAGATGTAAATGCATTTATTGATGCCGTCAGTGGAAAAAACAGTAAATTTGATACTGTCGGTGTCAATTTTGTTTTCTGTTTAAATTTAGTTGGGGTTTTTTCCCCAAGTCTCAAAACTTCTTTCAGGGTTCTTCTTTTATCTTTTGGTAAAACTTTATGGCCTCAATTTAGCTCCATACAATCTTAACAGTCCAGACAGTTTTTTTGGGGGGGATTTTAGACATTATTTATTGAATTTATTTGACAATGATAAATCAAAATTTTTATCATGATAAAACAAAAATTATCACGATAAATGATAAACAATGCCGTGAATGTCCACCCTTCATTTGAATTATCTTTTTTCCCCTTAATAAATGAAGTCTTCACTTGAAAACTGTATTTTGTACTTTCTTAGGTTAATTTAGACTGATATTAAGATTTGATGCATTATCTCAAACAAGCAAAAGAAGAAGAAATCCGTAAATACTTCCTCATATGTGGAGGTGTGAGAGTAAAAAGCTGCCAGAAATGTACATAAAGCCACAGCATAAACAGGAAACGCCTTCTCTGAGGAAATAAAGGAAAGGGTTCGGCGAAGTGTTGACGAGGGAAATAAAATATTTTCTTACTTCCAGCACAACTAGAAGAGAGTTATGAGCAGTGTGCCAATGCAGCAAACAGCTGGCCTCATTTGCATAATACCCATCAGGCCCCTCTTTCCCTCCGGCTGCCTGTCAGCTCACGACCGCGACACGCACCAATAAATACACGCGTGACGCCACCTTTCGCTTTATCAGGCCGCCGTACATTTACAGGCTCCCTGCTCGAGCATTCCTCTGGAATGCTGTGACGCTTTTTTATCAGACAAGCAAATTCAAGCCTCCTCTGTGGATTGATAATAATAGTAAAAAAAAAAAAGGCTTTTTAAGACTTGATTTTTGAAAGAAAAAAAAAAAGCCCAGCTAATTGCTTCTGTGGAGAGGGCACTGGAATGATTTAGCTTTTATGCTGATGATAAAACGCTCTTAATATTATCAAACGAACAAAAGAGCAGGCCCATGAATCAAGCTATGGTTGAGTAGCTGCAGTATGGCTGAGGAGACGGTGCTTAGGGAGAAATATACTTAAAGACAACCGGGTTAGGAGAGGTCTCCCATCAGCCTGGCACAGCCGGGTTTTATGGCAGCATAAGCTACTCTGTGAGAGATCGCCAAGGTCTGATTTGTGCGGGCTGAATCGGACTTCGGGGCAATATTTTACCAGCTGAGATCGTCTTTGTGTGGGAGAAAGGCAGCAGCGGTCTCCTGTGACACACCGCTGATAGAGTTAACAGGACGGTGTTATGTAAAAATGACTTTCTTGATTTTTACATCATGTTATAATGTTATTCCTTCATCAAAAACATACCAGGAGTGTTACTTTGTCTCTTCCAGGGATGTTTGAGGTATCGCTTAGTCTCCATGGCAATCATTCAGGTGTGCAAAACGCCTGGGTGGACCTAGCTCTGCCTTTGAGGTTGAAGCTTCACTCAAGCACCTTCAGACTAGCCAGCAGCAATTAGCAAACACCTGCTGAACTCATTATAAGAGCTTCTTCTCAATGAAACGGCGGTAAAAACATTTCAGAAAGAGCAGGAGTTTCTTAAAGTGACACAGGCCCAATTTCAAGGCGTCAGATTACAAAGTCTAATTTCTTTTAAGTTATATTTTATATATGCAACAATTGACGGTAACATAGTTACTTAATTGTGCATTAAATTGTCACTGTGTGCCTGGAAAACACGTCATACTACCTTTAAAAATCTGCTCCAGCGTTACTCGTTACATCACTCCCCTGATATTCCCCCACTCTGCTCCTTCAGACTAGCCAGCAGCAATTAGCAAACACCTGTTGAAACTACACATCTGCTGAGCTCATTATGCAAAATACTTCTCAGTGAAACGCTGGTAAAAACGTTGTTAAAAGGTTAACAGAGGAGCCATGTTGTGATGACTTCCTGAAGACGGAGTTTCAGTAAAAGCAGGAGCTTCTTAAAGAGACAGAGACCCGATTTTAGGGTGTTAAATTGAAAAAGTCCGACTTCTTCTAAGACATATTTAATATGTATATATAGAGAGAGGAACTAAAGGAAGCATGGTAACTTGACTGTGCTCTAAAATGACACGATGTGCCTGGTAAATACAGAACATTTCCCCTTAAGAAATCTGCTTCTCCATTACTCGTCAGATTCCACATTCTGCTTTGTTCCCAGAGAATCAGCGTGGTCGCTGTACAGTTACGACAGCGGAGCTGTTAGTTATTTCAACACGCGGTTTATAGCAGGCGGGAAAATGAGCCGGTTACCCCCGGAGATTAACACTACGGCTGTGTTTACCGGATTAGCTGCAATGATGGGCACTGATCTCCGCTGTCACCGTAACGGGCCCGCAGCGTGCATTACGGCCCCTCAGAGAGCCGTGATCCCAGCCTTGAACAAAGCCTGTCCTTCAGCCGCAGCAGCGTGACGGTTTTTAACTGTTTCTCAGGGAAGATTTATTTATTAATTTATTTTTGCTTTGTTTTTGTTTTAATTCTAAAAAGAAAATCTCCGATGAATCTGAGGCAGACGCTGCAAAGCGGCGCGGGGCCGGCCAGACTTTATAGTTTAAAGCCAGGATAGGCAGCATGTCAACTGGAGGTGGCGGTGAGAAAGGCGTTGCACAAAAATTATGAAGAAAAATCTTCTATTTAAATTTTTTGTTTCTTTTTGTTTTGCGCCGTGTAAAATTACACCCTTGAGGCATTATTTTGTGAAGTTTACATGCAGGTGTGGAAACCTCCACAATTATTTTTCCCATTTATTCTCTGTGTGTATACGGGGAAGAAATCCCAATAAACATGACATAAAACAGGGGTCCATTTTTGAGAACACGTCTTTCAAGTAGAGCCTGTATGTGTTCAAACCCGGGACATTGCTGCAGAAAGATCTGCCTAAGCTTTCAGTTACAGATAAGTCTGAAATTATTGATACCCTTGGAAATATGAATTGTGAATCCTATCAGTTTCTGATAGGAAAAGACATACACATCTTCCAACAGGCAGAGGATTGAACTAGCAACTATTTTGAAAAAAATAAATAACTTCACAAATCTGCATGTCAGAAAGCCTCTATCCTCTTTTCTGTAATCAATGGAAAAGCCTTTATTAGCATCATTAACAACAATATTAACAATATTAATTTTGTCCTGTGAGCTCCAAGTCTTTGAGGTTTGGAAAATCTCCTTGCTGTCACCCTAATGTTTAGCTCCCTCTACAGATTCCCTTTCAGGTTCAATACGGGACTTTGACTGGACCGCTCCCAAACACTAGCACTGCATGTCGGTGAAGTTGAAAGTTAAATCTAAATCCGCCATGGGTATGAATAATTTTGGGCTTCAGTGTGTCTTCAAACAAAGCGATGTTAAAATTAATCCTATGACAAAGAAGGTTAGGAAGGAAGTTTATCTTGCCTCCTCGATCATCATCTCACTGTTTCAGAGATGCAGCACAAATGTTCATCTTTTTAGAGATTAAAACTTCATAATGACAAATAGATTCCAGCTACATGTCAGCCTAAAACATACAAACAGAAAATGACTTGACGTTACGTTTTTTTTTGTTTTGGATAAGTAAGGATCTTAAACATTGTTGTGTTGATGAAAACCTTGCCAGGATTATAATATAATATTTTATGACATTTTCACTTTGTTCTGTGACGTGAGACGATTGAGGCTAACGGTGATTAGCTGCTAATATACCCTTGATTGCTACAGTAGCAAAGGTATATTAGCTGCTAGTTCAGATATCTGTGCTAGCTAACAAGCTACACTTGCTAGCAAAGGTAGCAATATACCCTTGATAACTTGCTAGCAAGGGTATATTATTAACTAGCTAGAGCATATTACCTAGCTAACTAGCTAGCTTTTTTGCGTCTATCATGAGTGAGTTAAAATTTATAGCCAGTTGGCTGGACGACGTTCGTTTTCACCACCGATATGAGGCTTACGAAGCCGTGTGCAGTGTGAGAACCTCAAAGATTTATCCCAAGAGTCTGAAGCACACCAATACATTTCCCAATTTATGCTACGCGTTACTGTAATACAGCAGGATCTCCCAACTAGCCACTATATTAACTATTTTTGTTTTTTTGGTCTTAAATTTAATTCCAGGTCACATTAAAAGGATCTTAGGAAGTTTTTAATTAGACTTGCTGAAACTTGCAGAAACTCTGGTTTAAGTTTGTGATTTTTTTATTTTTTGAAAAAAATATATCTGATGAATAACAGTAGCATGAATTTAGTTGCAAAGCAACATACTTTTTCTTTTCTTCCTTTGAATTTATCACACCTCAAATGACAACCATAAAACAGGTACATCGTTGCCTTGGAAATGCATGAATAACAGATTTTCTTTTTCTTTTTTTTTTTTTAGCTGAAAGCTGCTGAATGCTTATGCTGGGACTCCCTGCTGAGCCTGCAGCAGAATGGAGATGTTTAATTGCATCCAAAGACAAGCGTCTCCTATGTCTCACGGTGATAATACCGAGTCGGGCTCTGTGAGGTGGTAAATTTTAACACTTGGAGCAGTTTACTCCTGGAACTTTTTTTTTTTTTCTTTCTTTCTTTCTTTTTCATTATTTCACAACGCAACATTTCCTCTGCCCGAGCAGCAGCCGCTGGTTCTGGAAGTACACAGATTCTTTTATGTGCTCTCTCGTGGTGCCAGATCGAGCGCTCGCCTCCGAGAAGAAAAGCTATTTTCTCCCGTTCCTGTCGGCCCGTGCGTCGTTTCACTTTACATAATACATCACAGAACAGAAGGTTTGCTAATCTGCATCTAGGAGAGGTCCAGAATCAAGGCGTCGTTTGATGTCATCTCAGGCGCGCGGCTAATGTGCGACCAAATAGCAAGCCGCCGCCTCATTGGTATGCAGCAATATTAAAATCTGGATAATAAAAGATTTTCTACTTATGAGCCTTGGGTAGTCAAACTTAATAAATTACAAGGCAACTTTTTTTCTGGACCGTAAAAAACGGCTCTGAACGACTTT
The DNA here is from genome assembly GCA_903066825.1 of Alfaro cultratus. NCBI lineage: Eukaryota > Metazoa > Chordata > Actinopteri > Cyprinodontiformes > Poeciliidae > Alfaro > Alfaro cultratus. The sequence continues at coordinate 5,593 of CAEFZX010030150.1, read as the reverse complement.
TAAATATCCAACTATTCCATAACAGCTTATGTCTGTTGCCCATAAAAATATGGTCATAAAAATCTTTATTGCTCTTGGCATTACAGAACAATACATGGAGAACCCCCTGTGCTCGCTCTTTAGTATTATTCATTAGGTTCTGACACAGACCAGTGACTGTTTCTAACTCTGTGTGTGTGTGTGTGTGTGTGTGTGTGTGTGTGTGTGTGTGCGCGCGCGCCGTGGTCTTTTAATAAAATATGCCCCGCTGGGCTCTGTGTTGCCAGTTTGCCAATCAGAGCATAGCCACGATATGCTAATCACACACGCAAACACACACAGACGTAAACACACGAGAAGAGCAATACACACGCACACGCGCGCGCTCACACACAGTAGGAGAAGGAGTGTTTTGATCTACCAGGGCCATTACAGACATTTTAAAATCCTATGAATATAAAGAAGAGAGGAAAGGGGGCGGAGGGAGGAGGAGGATGGGAGTGAGTGGAGGAAGATGAGAGAGATGGGCGAGAGAGCAGCAGAGACAGAGAGACGGCAGATGGAGGGAGGGCAGTGAGGGGGAAAAATAATGTTTCCTGTTCGTCTTATGTACGCAACAGTTTATTGTTCAGTTCAAGGGAAGAGAGCAGGAGAATGCATCGGAGAGATTATGTGGAAGATGGTCGATTAAAGGCCTCTCATTATTTATTTGTTAGTCTTTTTTTATTATTGTTGCTTTGTGTTTTGTTACCTTATATTACAGGAGGCTGTCAGTGAGATGTGACTCAGATTGCACATCATCTCAGAGCGCTTCTGCCCAAATTGTGGGATTGAGGGGAAATGCTCGCCGTGTGATTGGCCGAAGCCTCAACAGGCTGTTATCTGATTTAAATAGACGCTCATTTTGTAAAACGGAAACGATGAGGTGAGATATCTGCACCATTCAGGCAGCCCGACATGCGCTCTCACCTTTATAGGAGGAGGGCCTTAGTGCTGTCTGTCACCCTTGTGTATGCGCTTCTCCCAGCCTCCCCCTTTCTCTCTGCCACACTAGAGCTGGTTCCTCACATAAGAGCCTGCTGTAAATGATAAGGCTAGTTTACAATGACATATTAGGGCCGTTGTAAGAATAAAAAAGTACATTTTCACCAAGAAACTCAGAAATTTTGAGAAACTACTTTGAAATATCTGAATTTTCTATTTACAGTGTCAATACAATGATGTATTAGTTAGCATCATGAATGATGAAGATGATGATGATACACAGTTTTCATGGAATGTAAGTTGTTTTTCTGACATTAGCATGTTCAGCAGCATGTAGCCGAGGTTGATTGACAGCGCTAAGACCCTCCTCTCAATATTGATGCAGTAACTTTCACTGTTAGAGAATGTATGTAGCATTTTTTTAATGTAAAGAGAATGAATCGTTGCTTCAACACACAAAGTTGCATGGATCCTAATTTTACTGACAAGACTCTTACCTGGACGGGGCTCTGGTCATAAACTGTGCTGGGGCTCTGATGGTCTTTAGTGACTTTTGAAACTTAGCCATTCATGGCATCCTTGAGGTTCTGTAAGGTGTGACAGTGTCTGTCAATCGACAAAGGGTGAGCAGCATCATTTTTATTTTATTTTTACTCACAGAAGTTTACCGGGTCTCTTCGTGTACAAACACATATCAAATTTAAGATAAGAAGTCACTCAAAAATCTTCTTGTCGTCAAAAAAAAAAAAAAAAAAAGCTCTAGTGTAGACTCAGTTTGCCAATCTGCATCGCAACAACATCTGACATGCTTGAGATGAAGGATTTTTCCACTTGAGTAAGTAAGGACAACAGCTGATCAGTCACAAGATCCATCACACGAGATGAGTCAAAAAGTCCTTCGCATCTGATCCTAAAGGCGAACCCACTTAAAGTTGGCATAAACTCTGTTTTATGAAGTGGAGGACCCTTATTAATGTACATTAAAAAAAAAACAACAGCATTGAAAACAGCTGGAGTCAGGAGCGCAGGGGACAGGAGAGGAGAGGAGAGTGAAGGAGACTAATAGGGTGATTAGAGGGGAGGAGAGCTGCTGTTGAGAAAAAGACTTTGTGCTGGATTATTTTCCTTTCTTAGGAGCTTATAGAGAGCTAGCGGGTGTTTTACACCTCAGCTCTTAACACCCTCAAATCCCCTGATTTAAACCGCATGGAGATGCAAAGGAGACGGAGTGGAAGAAGGGCAGTCGAGGAGGACAGGGAAATGGGCCGGCAGAGGTGAAAGAGCAAGAGGAGTGTAAGAAATGACAAGACAACAGAACAAGTGTTTAAAGTGTTCGCATATTAGTTTGAGAAAATTAGTGGACGTGGCAGAATAAACAGGTAGGCGCTAAAAAGCCAGCGAAGGGGAGAGCGGCAGCCTGCTCTGTGTCTCGTGTGTCATCTTGTGAGTGTGTCTGGCCCTGCTGGTGTGAAATACAGCAGCAGTGTTTCTGGCTGCAGTGCAAACACGCTCAGCTTACCTGCGAAGTCACACAGGTCTCACCTCACTTTACAGCTCTGTTGTTGTCGGCGCCCAGGCCGAGGGCCAACACCGACACCATCGATGCTGCTTAGGCCACTGCAGGGGAAGCTGCCAAAGATTTACTTTATCCTTTAGCACACTTTGTGTTGTACATCATAAAGGGAGCAGACAGATAGTAATACAGAAGAGCAAGAGGTAAATTATATCAATGTAGACTCAAGAGACCCAAAGTACAGAACAGGCTTCCTGTCAACAGTAGATTACCTGGAGCCACATAAAGTCCTCAGATTAAGTGATATTCATTAACTATAACCCGCAATCTTAAAGGGCTTAAAAGGCTTTGGTTGTTTTTATGGTGTGTCAGAGATAAAATAAAGCATGCTAACAGTCACACACACTTGTCTTACCTTTAGGAAAAGACTGTTGGTCAAAACCTTCCAAGTGTAAACTTTTAATCATCCATCAGCTCCATTTATGGCCCTAAGCAACCTGGTTTTGAGTGCTTCCCTTGAATAGTATGGCATTCCTGAAAGTAAGGTGTTTCTGAGGTTGTTTGGATGAATCCATCCAAGCATTGCTATCTGCTTATTGACTGGGCCATAAGGGTTTAAGGTTCCACAGGGGAACCTGCACGTCTGCCTCCACAGCAACTCTTTCCTGATAAATCTGGAGGTTCTTAAGACATAACAAGGCCAGAAGGGATTTTCATAAAGACCATACACTTTGTTTTGAGTGTGCCTTGGGATTTACCTGGTAAACCTCCAGAGGGAGGTATCTAATAAACACTATCATCAGATGTACAAACCACTACAGCTGACACAGCAGTAGCTCCACTGTGAGGCTCCCGCCAGTGTAGGAGCTGATCTCCCTACATCCAAGGCTATGTCCATTCACCTTGTGAAATATAATCATTTCAGCTGCTTCTACCTAGAATGACCTATTGCTTTTATGGTCACAGAAAAAGATTAGAATTTAGACACATATGTAAAAAGAGACCCTTTCTCAAGTTTGAGGCTCAAGTCGCACCTAAAACCTCAAAAATAAAAGACTTCTGACTTGACTAAGGATGCATTGACACCATCCATGTTTAGTCTGCTTCAATTGAACTCTAGTTGATTACCTAAAAGGTCATGTTCATTCAGGGAGGTGTGACTTTATAAGTCTGATGTGGACCTATAAAGTAAACTCTGGTTCGCCTGAAAACTTCGGTCTCAGTTTGGTTGAAACTGTGCCATAAAGACATTAGACTTGTATTTATACAGAAGCCTGCAAGGAGAAGGTAGAAGGTAAGACTGGGAAGCGTAATGAAGATTGTGGAGGATGAAACAAAGGCATCTATGGTTGAAAGATGAGGGAAGATGCTCGGGTGGAGTGAGCAGAGTCCAGAGTGTTTGGGTTGTGTGGAAGGTGATCCAATGGCAAAGGTGGAGGTTGGACAGGTTGTTTGATGGAGATAAAGGTTGTGGTTGCCAGTCATGGTTGATGATCCAGAAGCTTATGGAGGTGATTGAGGAGGATTCCAGGAAGTAATGTGGAGGTATACCTTCAGCAAACACACATGAAAGAAACTTCTGAAAGGAAACGCAGAAGAAAGTTAGCATGAAGTACGAATAAAGTTCTGCACCAAGGAAATACACGGAGGGCTGGAGGTACCACAGAGGTTAACTCTCAGGCATTGAAGAACTGGCAGCCAGCTACTTTCATCCAGCTTGATGCAGAGCAGGTGTGCGATAGCACCTTGCTCAACAATACCCTCCATGAAAAACCTGCATCTGCAGCACAGAGAGAAACATCGCAGACACAAACTTTGACACAATCGCTAATGAGAAACATGATGTTGAACATGTTCCAAAACTAACAAACAATTCAGTTTACCTGCTATGAGAGTTTGGAATATTTATGTCCGTCATCTGTGGAAATGCTACAAAAAACAAGTAGTGGTATGAAACTGAAGGAGGAAGAGACAATATGGCAATTTGTTGGTACAAAATAGAGCCATAATCATGAAAGACCCCAGCTCCCCTTGTTTCTAAAACGTAATTAACATGATTAACGACATGGTTTTCTCCGTTCTGCAATAAAGTTAGGGTCATCAACCGGTTGCTGAGGGGATTTATTTAGCGCTCTGATAATTACGCATGTGGACGGACACACGCGCAAACACACATTCGATGCCCTGTTGGGTGATAGCCCTGGTGTTCCCACCCCCTTACTCCCTGTCTTAAGAGGCGCTTTTAGAGTTAGTGTGGAGACGTCACGCTGAGAAGCCCACACAGCCAGACCACACACACACAACGAGCACAAACACACTCCAACAGATCCCGTCAACAGAACAAATCAAATCTGCGCCGCTTGAATTTTGCCTCCGCATTCTCACACACATACACACACACAGACCTGCCAATCATCTCTTGTCTGCTCCACACACAGCCGGTGGAGTGTGTGCGTCTGTTTCCCCGTGCTGCTAATTAAAACAGAGGTTCTGTGTGTCTGCATAAAGCTCCTTTCTTTCCATTAATGCAGCTGAATGTGTGCTTGTGCTCAGCTTATTCATACAAGAGGGATACTTTACCTCTGTGTGTGTGCGCGTTAGACAGTGAGCAGAAGGAGGTGTTCTGTTCACAATTAATCACAGCAGTGAATCTAACTCCCCTTTTTTGTTTAATTTAGATTTCATCCGAAGCACTAACTGCAAATTGCGGCATCTGCATAAATAATTCAGCTGTTATTAATACCTTACCTAGCTTTTGAATCTTTAGGAGGGTCTAATTTGCAATTTTACACTCCGTTTATACACATGGCATGAGACGTTAGCGGTGCTAACATGGCAGGTTCTGACCTGTGTAGCTGTCTGAAATGTTGTGATCTGTAACCGTGGCAACAAGGTATTGTTTTAACAACTGGGATCAGCTGATTGGCGTCTCAAAAGGCTCAGATCATACTTGAACTATGACCCTGAATCCCACAGTAGTTGAGATGAAGGTTTTGTGGGTGGAGAGCGGGACCAAGGAGCAGAGAGATGATTACTTGTGGCTTTAAAAAAAGAGTTGAACATTTTGAACTAATATGAGTTACAACAACATTTAATTCCCTTCAACAAAGTATTTTC